>VDFB02154729.1:0-53825 GCA_007258455.2 Sequoia sempervirens | reverse complement strand
AGGTTCCTTTAAAATATTATCATATTTCATTCAGTGTTCAAATTTTGTTATTGTAAAAGCTCTGGAAATATAATAAATTGATGCGCCTTAGTGTTATGAGCATTTTCCACGCATTTTCATTGCCATAGGAATTTTAGTGAATTTTTAAGCATTTATTAAGCAAATCGCAGCTTTCTGTTATTTCTCAAAAACCTATCAAAAACCAAACAAATACAAAAAACGATCAAAACAAACAAAGTCAGAATTTCCAGTTAGGGTTTCGGGGTTGAGAATCACCTGGATTCTTACAGTGGTATCAGAGCACAGATTTCCTGCCATCCTGTGCTTTTTCAGTTGCTTTTTCAGTTTACAGAGTATTTTTTGGCTGCTTTTTCATGAGTAAGAACATCATTCAGTATACCAAGGGTGTAGGAACAGGCAGAGCCGAGGATTGGACAGGTCCACCTATTCCTGAAGGTGAGACAGTGTCAGGAGTACTTGGTATTCACAGATCTAGCTCCAACAGCAGCGAGAACAGTGTTGCAACCCTAATGGCAGACCGTGAGATTCCTACAGAGACACTTAGGGATTCAGGGAAAGCACATGCAGAGGGCGACATTACTGATGAGGAGTTCAGATGCAGGCATGATAACATGATGGACATGATGTCCCAGTTGATGGGCACTATTAGGCAGTATACTCCATCACAGCCACATTATATACAGATTGGACAGACGAGCAGGACTGCAGCAGTGGATCAGCCTTTGGCATCAGTACCACAACAACTGTCACCAATCTATCAGGAGCATAGGCCTGGACAGCCTACTTTCTTACCCAGAGAGACTCCACCTCCGACTCCGGGGGCAGAGCAACAGGGGCAACATCAGGAGTTTCAGCCACATAATGGCATGTCAGTAGCAGATGTGACGAGGTTTCACGGTGAGTACCTATCATTGGCACCTGAGATCAGGCAGGCATTATCGTTTCATGAGTTTATGGATGTTCATAAACCTAGAGGAGGAGGCAGATTTGACCGTAGAGCCCCTCAGCATCAGCAGCCATAGCCACAGGTGAACAGGGACTTGCAGTATGCAGTTAGCAAGATCACCTTGCCATACTTTGATGGGTCTGACAAGACGTCAGCGAGGTCTTGGGTCCAGAAATTGGACAACTATCTATCATTGAGGCCTATGCAGGAGGACGAGGCCATTAAGTTTGCTACTTTGCATCTTGATGGAATAGCGCATGATTGGTGGCATCACGGCATGTATACACTTGGCCATCATGCAGTCAATACTTACCAGGAGTTCACCAGCAGGCTCATAGAGCGCTTTGATAAGAAGGATCCGGAACTTTACTTCAGAGAGCTAGCTTAGCTCAGGCAAACAGGTAGTTTGGATTCTTATATTGGTGAGTTTCAGAGAGTGGCAGTCATGGTGACTGGTATTTCAGAACGGAGACTCATTATACTCTTCGTTGAGGGTTTGACAGAACCTATGAGAGGTTGGGTAAAGGCTTTTGACCCTCCTACCCTTCAGGAGGCCATGAGAAAGGCGCGAAACATGGAACTTGCAACACCTCGCAGCAAGTTCAATTCAGGTTCGACACCCTACACGAGGCCTAATAGGCCTTTCGACAGAAATAAACCCTTTGACAGAAGGAGGGATCAACCGGATCCTAAGAGACAAAATGCACCACCCTTTGACAGAGAAACATTGAACGAATTGCGGAAGAAGAAGTTGTGTTTCTGGTGCAAGGCACCCTACGATGAAAAACATGTATGCCCACTTCGTCCTAAGGTCAAAAACAATCAGATGGAATGGTTTTATGAGGGCGAAGAGCAATCTGATCTGTCAGACCAGCAAGCTGATTCCGAGCATTTAGATGATGACAGGTCCGAAAATGAGGGTGAAAACGAAGGTGGAAGGAAGCTACAGGAAGCCCATTTGACTAGCCTTCAGAGAGATGGGTCGTTTAGACTTCGCGGGCTCCTAGCAGGTCAGAAGGTGATCACTTTACTGGACACGGGTGCCACACATAATTTCATTGATGCACGGCTGGTAGAGAGACGTGGTATTTAGACAGAGCAGTTTGAGGGTATTCGAATTAAGGTGGCTGATGGGTACACCCTCAAATGTGACCGAAAGATTACCGATCTTCCATCGCTAATGAATAAACTAAGTAACCAAGACTGGAATTCTATGCTGTTACTATGGGAGATAACCGATGTGGTGTTAGGGATGGCATGGTTGCACGACAAGTGAGTTCACCCACCCCCATGGTATTAAGCGGAGACAGTTTAAGGCTGATGAGACCCTATGTCATTAAGGCTATTCGGTACGTGACCGAGGATGGTTTCCTTCAGACGGATGGAGAGGCTCATTCGTCATGACATGGTTGACTGGGCGGCAGAGTGCATGTTGATGCCAGCTCAGCAGGAGCAGCAGAAGGGTGAGTACCATCCTGACATTCAAATATTGAGGACTAAACACTCCAAAGTGTTTAGTGACATTCCACCTGGTAAACCTCCAGACAGAGGCACGGAGCATATCATTGAGTTGGAGGAGGGCGCAAAGCCCGTTATGATCACTCCCTATAGACATCCGAAACGACTCAAGGATGAGATAGAGAAGACCATCAATGAGTTGTTAGCTATGGGGCATATTAGACCTAGCAAGTCACTTTTTGCTTCATCGGTTGTATTGGTGAAGAATAAGGATGGATCACTTCGGATGTGCATAGACTACAGGCAGCTCAACAAAAGGACAATTAAGAATAGGTACCCTATACCACGCATCGATGAGTTGATTGATGAGTTACACGGTGCTATCTTCTTCATGAAGATTGATTTGAGGTTCGGGTACCACCAGATTCAGATGAGGGAGCAGGATATTGAGAAAACCGCCTTAAGGTGTCATTGCGGTCACTTCGAGTTCTTGGTTATGCCCTTTGGTCTAACCAATGCACCTGCCACCTTTCAGGCTACTATGAACAGAGTCTTCAGTTCTCAGCTGCGGAGATTTGTATTGGTCTTCTTTGACGACATACTGGTATATAGCAGATCATGGGAGGAGCATTTAGCTCACTTAGATGCAGTTTTGGGTATCTTGGCTGATGAGTCTTTCTATGCCAAGGAATCCAAGTGTGAGCTAGGTATGGAGGAGTTGTTGTATCTGGGGCACATCATCAGTGCCAAGGGAGTGAGTATGGACCCTGAGAAGGTCCGAGCGATAGTTGAGTGGCCGGTACCTGAGAACCTTACGCAGCTCAGAGGTTTCATTGGGTTGTGTGCATTTTACAGGAGATTTGTTAGTGGGTTCTCACATCACGCCGCACCCCTTACTGACTTGACAAAGAAAGGGGCTTTTACTTGGTCACCACAGGCGCAAGAGTGCTTTGACAGGTTTAAGGTGATCATGACTTCATGTCCAGTGCTAGCATTGCCTGACTTTACGAAGTCATTTGATTTATTCTGTGATGCTTCAGGAGAGGGCATTGGTGCCGTTTTGATGCAGGAGCGACATCCTATTGCTTTCGAGAGCAGGAAGCTTAGGGGTCCTGAGAGGTTCTACAACATTTACGACAAGGAGATGTTAGCCATTATGCATGCTTTGGCTAAGTTCAGGCAATACTTGGTGGGTAGCAAATTCAGTGTCCGTACAGACCATAACAGCCTAAAACACTTCCTTGGACAGCGAGACCTAAATGAGAGGCAGCAGAAATGGGTCAACAAATTGCAGTCGTATGACTTTGACATCACTTTCATTAAGGGGAAGCAGAATGTTGTAGCTGACGCCTTGTCTTGTAGACCTCAGTTGAATGCCATGGCACAGATCACAGAGGATTGGAGGCATCGGATTATTGCAGAGTATGCCAAGAACCCATGGGCTTCTAGCATTGTTGACAGGACAGAGCAGGATGATAGGTACACTATTGTAGATGACTTGATCATTTACAAGGGGCGGATTTTGTTGGTTCCTGACTCTGAGGTGAGGGTTAAGGCATGGAGAGCCTTCATGATCTTCCCGATGGCGGGCCATCCCAGGTACTATAAGACATATAAAATGGTTCAGGAACGGTTTACTTGGAAAGGGCTGAAAACTGATGTGTTACGGTATGTTCGAGAGTGTTCTGTTTGCCAGCAGAACAAGTAGGAGCACACTTATCCCGCTGGATTGCTCCAGCCACTTCCGATACCTGATAGGAAGTGGGAGTGTTTATCGATGGACTTTATCACGGGTTTTCCGAAAGCCCAAGGTAAAGATTGCATCTACGTAGTGGTTGATCGGTTGACTAAATATGCTCATTTCTTCCTGATTACTACTACCTTCACAGCATCGCAGACTGCAGAGTTATTTTTCAGAGAGGTATTCCGGTTGCATGGGTTGCCTCGAACGATAGTTAGCGATAGAGACAGTCGGTTCATGAGCAACTTTTGGCAGGAGTTGTTCAGGCTCTGTGGGACCGAACTGACACCGAGCACTAGCTACCATCCGCAGACAGATGGGTAGACAGAGATTGTCAATAAGTGGGTGGAAGGTTATTTGCGTAATTATATAGCTGGACAACAGAGAGCTTGGGTGAGGTGGATATACTTGTGCGAGTATTGCTATAACTAGACTCACCACATGACGATACCGATGACACCCTTCATGGCTTTGTATGGGTATGAGGCGCCCAACCTTTTGGATTTGATATTGAGCGATAGCAGAGTGCCGAGCGCAGGGGATATGTTGCAGAGTCAGCAGGACATTTTGAGGTCTCTCAGAGACAATATCCAGCGGGCACAGAATCAGCAGAAGCAGTATGTTGATCAGAAGAGGGTTGAGCGTACCTTTGATGTGGGTGATATGGTGTACCTTATGTTGCAGCCGTATCGTCAGTCTACTTTGTGGAAGAGTGGGGCAGAGAAGCTGAAGCCTCGCTACTATGGTCCATTTCGTGTTGTCAGACGAGTGGGCGAGGTTGCTTATGAGTTGGACTTGCCAGCTGATAGCAAGGTTCACAATGTGTTTCACGTTTCTCGCCTAAAAAGGGCGTTGGGTCAGCATATGATACCCTCTCCAGTTTTGCCACCCCTTGATGACGAAGGGAAATTGATACTAGTACCTGAGGCCATCCTCGAGATGAGAGAGAGACACCTTCAGAGGCGGGTGATCAGGGAATACCTGGTCAAGTGGAGAGATTTTCCGCTTGAGGATGCTACCGGGGAGTCGAGGGAGATTTTACAAAGATTCAGAAGTTGTGATTGCTTAAGCAATTTCGTGGAGGGGAAGGACTGTGATGTCCCCATCCTAGTCGGCGCAAATGGATATGTGGTTACCTTATCATTTCATCCCCGTAGGTTGACAGTATGCGAGGATCAATTGGCGCGCTACTCGT
This sequence comes from Sequoia sempervirens, assembly GCA_007258455.2. Classification (NCBI taxonomy): domain Eukaryota; kingdom Viridiplantae; phylum Streptophyta; class Pinopsida; order Cupressales; family Cupressaceae; genus Sequoia; species Sequoia sempervirens. The sequence continues at coordinate 48,464 of VDFB02154729.1, read as the reverse complement.
TGTTTCAGAAGCCTGTTCCGTTTGTTTCGTGATTGGGCCTCGCACTGTAATGGTTTTTCTCGCAGGACTTTCATTTAGAAAGTCGGACAAGCGGAAGCTGCTATTTGGGGCAGGGCACCTGGTTCAGCTGGTTAGCTCGAAATCGACCCAGTTCTTCAGTTTGATGGTCAGAAGGAGAAATAAGGAGTATTTAATGATTATTAAATATTTAATATTTTGACTTTATATTAAAGTCACTTTATTAATATATTTAAATATTAATAATTAAATGGTATATTATAAAGTATTTTTAATACTTTATAATAAAGTGATATATTTGATATAATGAATAATTATTATTCATTAATGAGACGTCATTTAATTATTATTTTTCTCCTAAGTCAAAAGGACGAATTTGATCATTTTATTTAAATGATTATTAAAAGGTGAGCTTGGGTCGAATTTGTAAAAGGAGCTATTTATATTCATTGAGGACAAATCGAACCATTATGATATGTTATTCAAATTTGTCTTCTATTTTTGCTCTGAGCATTGGAGTTTGCAAAACCTAGGGTTTCAGCAGACGATTCGATTTTGGAGAACGATACCTCTTCAGAATCTGACATACTGAGACTGTGCAATACCAGTTGAAGATTGTCTTCTCGGTGACTTCACACAGGGGTTACAGATTGAGCTTATTGATTGATTCAGGCAGGGTTTACAGAGATTTATTATCAAGGGTTTGAGGCGACTATTCCAGAGTTCATTCACTAGAGATCTGGCATTTATATCAAAGGCCGTACTACATTTATTGTAGCTGTTGTACAGGCCGTACTGTTGTACCAGCAAGGCCGTACTTCTCTGTTCAGGGAGATACGCCTTCATCCTTCAGTCTCCGGCAGAGGGATCTTGTGCGCCTAGGCTATCTGGAGCTTCTGCAACGCCTTCAGAGTTTGGAGATCCATTCTTTCTTTCAGCCGTACATTATTCCTTGTTATTCTAGCGCCTGCAGGAGAAATCAGGTTCCTTTGAAATAAATTAGTATTTTACTCATATGTTCAAAATTTGATATTGTAAAAGCTCAGAAAAGTTAATAAATTGGTGCGCCTCATTGTTATGAGCATTTTCCACACATTTTCATTGCCATATGATTTTTTAGTAAATTTTTAAGCATTTATTAAGAAAATCGCAGCTTTCTCTTTATTTATCAAAAACCACCAAAAAATACAAAAACACACAAAACGATCAAAAACAGCATTTCAGTTAGGTTTTCGGGGTTGAGAATCACCTGGATTCTTACACCCGCAATCCTTTATTTTTGAGGCGTGGATGTTCTACTACATCAACCTCGTGCTGGAAGGAAAGGATTACGTCAACTGGGCTCAAATGATCAGTGACAATTTGCACAAGCAGCTCCTGAGCCTGAGAAGAACAAAGACATTCTATATGGGCTCTTACATCATTTACATGCTGGCCCATATGACGGAGTATAGAGGAATTTCATACAAGGAGCCTGTTGGCTGTGGTTCTCATCAGTTTAAAATTCATGAGGCTTTTCTGCAGCTACACTTGACAAGTACCACTCATTACAAGCGTGCCAATGACGCCTTCACCATGCACATCACGAGAACACTTCAGGAGCGGATGCATCACAGGATCTCAAGGGAAGCCCAGGAATTGATTGAGAGGTATGGGTGCTGGTTTATACAATTTCCAAAGTTTTCTTACATAAGGCTGCAAGGATTTTCCTCATACCCATATAGGCTGCCTAAGTACCCAACCAGCAGAATATTGATGTTAGAGATATCTAGGCAATTGGTTGCCTACGATAAGATTCAGAAGAAAAAGAAGAAGGGAGGTGTGGACTTCCCAATTGTCATGGGCAATTCCGATAAAGTGTGTCCTTCATTACAGGCAGCTAGAGAAGCCAAGAGCAAGCTTCAATTTTATCACTTTTCCTATCACACCAGCAGACAGCACTATGATCCGCATAATAATATCAGATGGGTACTGTCAGAAGAATTTAAACACAAGGCAAACATTGAGAATTATTGGGCTGGTGCATCAGACGAAGCTGAAGTTAGGAAGAGAATGTTCTCTAGGTTGCCAATAGGCATGATTAGGGAGTGTGAAGTCATTCCGGTACCAGACCAGGTGGATGAGGACATGAACGTCGTCCATCTAGATTATGAAGCAGTGAGAAATACTCCACTTCCACTCCCGGATTGGTCAAAACCTGAGATAGCAGATTTGGACACACTTTGCATTTCGGTCTTGACATTCACTAGAGCGTGGGTTGACAGACGTGTGAGCAGGTTGAAGGGTAGGTCGATTGCATTGACTTACAATTTGATGGGAGATCACAGGACACCCACCACCAACAGGAAGAAAAAAATCACACGAGGTCCGGAATCTAGAAGGAAAGAGCCAGTTCGCCAGGAGCCTGTTCAGCCGGAGCCTCCAAGAGTTGTAGTTGAATCACCCACGCCATTGGAGACACATTCTCCAAGCATGCAGGAGGTTTCTTTATTTGCTGATCAAAGAAATGCATTGAATCAGGTGCAAGTAGTACAAGAAGATAATCAGCCACCACAGAGAGAGTCAGTTGGCCAAAGCATCAACGCACCAAGTAGAGTTGATCAGTAGACCGATGAGGGGATTGCTACTGACCCTCAGTTTCAGCAAGAGTTAGAGATGGCTTTAGACGATGATGATATAGTTTCAGGAGATACTCAGCCACTTGAGGCCGATGAGCCTCACCAGAATGATATAGAAGTTGAACAAGTCCGTGAAGTGGAGGCACAAGAACAGTAGCCGTTTGATATACAGTATACAGTACCTGATTGGCTTAGAGATAGGATGAGAAGAAGCCCCAGCGAAGAAATTGATCCAACAGTTGAAATGGAAGAGTTTTTGAACAGGATCAGCGCGCCTCCACAAAAGAAGAGAGCACGAAAGTTTTCAAAGATATCAACTGATGAGGATGGTTCCCGTACCCTTCACATGGTAGTGCCACAAGTTGATTGTGATCGAGACGAAGCAGTACTGGAAAACTACGTGGTCACAACTTTGGAGTTAGGACGCCCCACAGGTGCACAAATTGTAGAAGAATGTGATAACTCCTACCACGCGGGCGACATTATTTAAAAGCACGCAGCCGAAAGCAGAGCATAAGGCTTTGATAGGATATGTGCAGCAGTTGTCTCGTCCTTGTGGGCAGGAGATTCCAGCAATAGAACTTCCAGCTGAAATACCTAGAGAGTCAATTAGTGGCTTGTTGGAGTTGGGGAAGATGGCACAGGAGGCAGATAAATGGGTTACAGGAGTTCGTGCTTAGACAAAAAAGTTCATGGAGGACCTTGCTCTTACTTTTCAGCAAGCTTCTAGTATTTTGGCACGGATGGTGCGTTTCGATCAAAGTCTGGAGATGCTTCGGCTTATCGAGCAAAGTAATTCAACGTCTTGAGGCATTGAGACATGTTCCTTTGCGGTTGCTGATTGATGGAGGGGTCATTCAGGAAAATGACAGGTATGACTTTTCTAGATGGTATTCTTCAGCAATCACGGGACGTGGTTTCTTTGACGCAGCACAGGCGGATTCAACTAAAGTACGGAAGGCTATGGCCAATATCATTGATGGAGTCCAAAATACCTTCGAGGCCATATTTGCTAGGCAGTTGAATCCCGGTGAAGTGACTGCAGATAATTTGAGGGGTAGGCTGGTGCCTTTCTTTTCAGAGGTGAAGATCTTCGTACAGGATGACTTTGAGAACACTTCCACTTTCTCCAGCTTGATCCAGAGCACGTAGGATTCATTAGTTGCTTGGAGAAAATCTTGTGCAAAGGCATGAACAGTTAGTCACGGTGTTAGAATTTAGCTTGATTGCATTCCACCCATTTCAGTTCGGAGGTTGAAACTTGGCAGGTTCATTGAGTTTGCAGCCAGAGAGAAGGAGAATGGGAATGCACTACTAGACGATGATCTTCTAGAAGACTGATTGTGGGCATTAATTGCCTTTACTATTTTGGGAGTGAGTGGGAATCTTTGATTCATTTAATGTACCACTCCCCATTCTGACAGTTTTTAGGGTTAGGGCTGAGGTGGCTTAATCTTAGCCATTCTTTTGATTGTAATCTGAGCCGTCCTTTGGACTGAGCCATCTATAAAAGGGGGAGTCCCCCTCATTTGTATCTCATTAGAATAAGAGATTAGAATTAGAATAGACATCAGACTAGAGACTAGAGCAGAGAGTAGACATTTTGCTTGATAGTTTAGCATAGTTTGGAGGGGAAGGAAAGTTTTCCTTTGAAAAATTTTGTAAGAAATTGTTGTGTAACACTTTCATAATTGAATATCTTTTCATTGATGGTGAAATTCGTCTTCATTGTGTTTAGCTAGCAAGGTTTATTCGTCCCTTCAATTCCAAGTAGCATAAGATAGCGTAAAGTAGTTTAAGAAGTAGCATTTTCATTTCATGCAAGTTGATGGTAGCTGTGGATGTGTGGCATTGATCAAGGCACTTCGTTTCATTCCATACCACTAGCGGCTTGCTGACGGAAAGTTTTCCTTGCGTGGTCTACTGGAGCATTTCATAAACTTAACTTCAGTTGTAGCTCATGCCTTGGTATGCGTCGTTTTGACGGTATCTTGATGTTGAGTTGTGACTTGAAAATTACTCGCTATCCCTTTGAAGATTGCACCTACTTTGTGTAAGCTGTCCAGTGTGAGGCGGAGTAGAGTTTGGTTGGAGCTGTTGAGATTGATCCCACGTCCCGCCTTAGAGTAAAACCTAGAATCTTCTTACCCTTTACACTCATTTACTTTCGGTTCATCTTTGGTTAGTTTTAGGAAAACCTACTTATTGCTAAATCATCCACATTGCGCAAATCCCTTCCAATCATCCATTTACTGTTAACTGCAAGTATCTTGAACAATTGTGTAAGTCCCCTCGTGAAAACAGCAATTCACATTAAACCAACTGAGGGTATTCTAAGTATTTCAGAACCTTGGAGTTGAACGTGCGATCTATCTCGCAATCTTAGCGCACGAAATACTTTGATCAAGAGAGAATGGAGTAGCCTTCGGACTATTTTGTTCTGCTGATTGGTGCGGTCATAAAAATCACATCAACAGATGGATTCCTCAACAATTTCCAGCTAGGGTTGATCTTTCACAACTGAAACCGGTACCCTAGAGTCTTCAAAGCCTTGAGCAATGCAAGCCTCAACTCTTACCATGCAGGTATGGAAAATAGAATAACTCAAGACATGATGAAAATGGCTTGCATTGACCTCCTTATAAAGAATTCTCATCCAACTTCAAGAAGCTTCTAAAAATAATATTATTTTATTCATTTAAGTGACTATGATTTATTATTTTATTTAGTCACTTTATTAAATCAATTAAATATAAAGTCATCATTTTGATTAATCACTTTATTAATTTATTGGAATAACTTTATAAATAATTAATCTAATATTTAATTAAAATAATCAATAAAGCTATCCTTTTGAAATATCATTATTTTGGACAACTTAATCAATTAAATTAATTAAATCACAATACCTCCAATTTGGGGACATGACAATCCTCCCTTCCCAAATATTTTTTTCCCTCAAGCAATCCACAACTACCAAACCATCTCAACTGCCACAACACCTGAAGCCTGAATGGAGAATCAACTGCACCTGTCCATCAACCACCTGGATCCCAAATGATCCTGCAACATGTGCAATCTCATAACCTCTGTATGCAACGGAACCCAAGAGGCAGTCAACCAATAAAACCAACCAACCAGCAATGGAATTCCTGGATCCCAACTCTATAAATCAACTCCATCACGCCAACTCCAAGTATTGTGTTGTTACACCTCAAATATCATACCCGGATCCCATGGATAAACTGTAAGTCCATCATCCTCAACACCAACTGACTTTCGTTGTGCCACTTTGATAACCCCTAGAGTCCAATTTGACCAAATCTCACAATCCTGCTTCTGGAAGCAACCTATTGGAAAGGGCAGAGTAAGAAACTTGGACTCATCACCTGAAGTCGGAAAAGTATCGTACCAGAGTGAACCTGAACACCTGTTATTCAACCCGCCTCTCTGTGCCTCAATGACAGCCAAATCCTATGTATGTGGGCTGAATGAAAACTGATGAGCACACCTATAATGCAATCGAGGTGAAACTCCCCTGATTGCACCAATGGAAAACCTGAATAGTCAAGTGTACTCCATCTTTCAAGAGTGAGAAGAATATCATCCTAAATGCCATCAGTCTCCTGAAAAGAGGTTGGAACAATATCAAAATCCAGCATGCAAGACTTAGAAGAAATCATCTTCTCCTGATAATATTGTCCAATGTCAACCTCCAAAGCACCGAAGTAGAGCCTGGTGTTAAAATCTCCAATGACGCCTAAACCTGCAGCCATGACTGATGTGTCTATATGATTAACAATCTATTCCACACTGAGAGGTCTCCTGTGGATGTGTGTCATGCCCCCGAAGTTGTGACATTTAGATAGTAAAGTTATCCATTTGATATTACATAATTATAATTGTCCAAGACAATATTATAATTATGGATATTATTAATAACGTCATAAACATGGTTATGATATAGTAGATATTAAAGTATATAAAATTAATACAAAATATAAACATAAAACAATATTGTAATTACGATTACAAATATAATTGATAATATGATATTCATAAGAAACTGGTATTAATAATTAATATGATATTGTATCGGCGTCTTATTGTGGGTGTATGAGATGATATTGCCAAAAGATATAAGTACGTGGTCACCAGAAGCTATCATCAGAGGTATGACTATCACGATGGGTGAAGAAACTGGTGTATATTCCTCAAGACAGAAACATTCTTCCCTACACTCGAGGTTAGTGAACATCGATTGACTGCAAGCGCATTACTATTATAGATGATGTTGATAGTCAAAAGATTGTGATTGAGGAGTTGCGGTATAATTATCTGCCGCATATCATCAACTCTGCAATAATATCAACATTGGAAATCGTTCTCTTATTACCAACTGCATATGGTATTATGTTGGCATGTTCGGGGAAAAGAAATGATAATTTAAGAGCATCAATCCCTTGAATGAAGGCTCCAATAACCACCGCAACATTGGTCTATACATATTTTTCTGCCAACCATTTTCAGAGAAGACCCGATAATTATCTTGGCGCTGACTCATACTTAGGAAAGATTAATTAAAGATGCAAAGGAAATGATTAATTAATTTGTGCCCAGGGCAGCGATATATGAAGGGGGTATCGATTGACTTCATGTGAAGTGACATCTCTATTCAAAGAGACGTACCTTCCTATGCAAGTCTAAAGATATAAATAATATGGAGAAGTGAGGAGGAGATATGAGGGAATGGAAGAGAACAAAAAGGAACCATCACTGCTGGAGGAACACACCCAATCCTGGAAATAGAGACGTCTTTCTGCAGATGGATGGGAAAAAAAGAATAAACCTTAACATCAATGATTGTTGGCTAGAAAGGGTCCTCTACATTATGTGGCTAGAGGGAGGAAAAGGTAGATATATTATGAAATCCCTGTCAGCAATTTGACAGTATGAAATCAAAGGTATGTTGTTTAGGTGAGATTAATATGATTGTTAACTTATAAATAAATAAATAAATATATATAGATACAACATATATATATATATATGATTAATAATGATTAAAGTATATACATGAAATAAACATAAATAAATAATTAGTGATGATTATAGTTATATATTTATATATATGAATATATCTATGTATATAGATATACGCTTTATATGCGATTATGCAATAATAATGCTTACAGCAATTATCCAGATTCATAAGTGATATTGACTCTTCATTCACTGTAATGATAATTGGTATAATAGAATTCCAACTATGGGATATTGAAAGATGTTTAATATCTAACCTACAGTATTACAAAATATATTATCAAAGAATCATTGCGTAGGTGGAAAGGAGAATCCGATCTGCTGTGAAGAACTGTAATGACCTAACCCTTACGTAAAATAAAAATTTCATAATTTAACAACAATAAGTAAAGACAATGTCGTTCCAATAAAAAATTTCCTCTCAATTTGAAAACATGATACAACATAATTCAACTTTTAATCTATTTCTTTCCAAAGAAATCAATAAAGTAATAAAGCACAAGATACATACATAGCTTGTAAGCTTTTGCACAAATAGTAGTAAGGTGGTCCAGGATTCCGTCCTTTCAAATCTTGGTTCATCGGCCGCTTATTCTGGAGGAGAAACATCACTCGGGCGCTTTCTGCCAACCATGGACTTATAATGCAGTCCCCTGCACATCCATTATTCAATAGATGGCCCTCCCTTCGAACGAAGAGATTGGTAGGGTATCCGTTAACAATTACCAACTGAGCATAGTGTTGTGTCTTACATAACTAGGTCCTATGCATCCGGAAACCCTTGAACTAGTATGTAATACGAGATCACGGTGAACTAACAGTGTAGTCTCAACTAACTCACATCTAAGTGGACGTTGTACATTTCACTACTTTGGCCAAAGCATTGTCATTCAGTACTTTGAATGAAGGTCGTCTATCACATGCACTAGTCAGGGTCGATTTGACTTAAGGCTTCCTTACTCTACGCATAGGTTTGTCCTTTAGTGGGTAATATGTACCCCAGACATCCTGCAACATACTAACCTACTAGAAATGAAACAGCATAAAAAGTAATCACGATATTCCCTCCTATACTGGAAATCTTTATCCTGGGAGTTTCATAAGATTATCTAAGTTATCCTAATAACTTAAGCTGTGATCATTACTTACTTCAATGCCTTCATTTCCGTCCTAGTATTTATTAACTACTTCAACATATTCCCCTTATATGGAGATCTTACAAGTAATGCATTTCACACAAATATGCAACCTTATCCCTTATACAGTTTACTTCCTAAATACAAACTGATATGCAATTCATTTAATAACTCATTTTCTCTTTTACATGGAAATGCAGTTAATGAAATGACTTCTTACCAATGCACAAACAGTAATCACAAAAGATTATAACATTTTAGTATTCAAGATTAGAATGGGTAGCAAAAGAATATCTCATGCCTGATTTTAGCATCCCTTCAGAAGATGAAGTCTTAGTACTTCCAGCACTTCTGATTGTTTGGAAAATCCTTCTCAAGTTACTGACTTTCCCTCTCAAGTTTACTCACAAATGCCACTTATCTCTCTCAAAATATAGTCACTCAGAATTGATTATTCAACTGATAATGGTCACAGCCGATTTGAAGAATTAAACTCAGATTATGAGAAGTTGATACTCTCAACTCTCAGAAATAAAGATTACTCTCAAAAAATATAACTCACAAAATAATCTCTCAGAAAATAGATGGAATTCGGATTCAAGAAGCAGTAGAGAAGAATGAACATGGCAGCTATATATAGAGCCCCCTGCCCAACAATTTTCCACATCAAATGGCATGCAAACTAACAAAACTCAATTTTGAACATTTCAACAATGATATGTGGCAGATTTCAGAGGTGAATCGACCTTAATCATTGACAGCAACCTAAGAATATTTCAAACCTGTATATGCTAAAACTAGTGAATCGACACCTACAGCTGTGTCTCTATTTTGGTGCGATTTACAGCAATCTTGTTTGATGATTCATCTTTGAAGAAATAGTCATGGTTATATGAAACCCACATTTCCATTATTCATGGCTCCGTCGGTAGCTTCCAGGTTGCATTGGAAACACTGCGACTTGGTCTTGCTGTGAAAACTCCAGGCGCACATTTCATTCGCCCCTTTTATTTTATTTCCCCAAGTTTCTAATGTTTTGGATGATAATTATTTCAAATGCACTTTATAAGATTGATGCATTTAAAATTCCTTTTCCCATTTAATATTTTGTTCATTCGATTTTCTCCCATGATTGGTGATTTTTAAATCGGCTGGGTTTATAAACCCAATTTCCTTAGTTTTGTTTTCAATATAAACTCAAATGGAATATAATTTAATTCGATTTTTCCAATAATGAGATTTAAAATATTAAACTTAACATATATTATATATTATTTATATATATAAATGTATTAGAGTAATTACTAATATATAAATATATATATATTTAATTACTCCACGTAATTTATATATATATATATATATATAATATATTTATATTTACATAAACATATATATATATATATGTCATATTGTAACCATATCGTAATCCGATATGTACATATATATATAAGTTGTCAGGCAATAATAATATAATATTATTAATATCCATAAATATCATTGGTTTTGAGTATATATACATGTATATACATCCGTATATATTCCTTTATGTGCACATATATGTATGTATACCATATCGATGCATTCGTATGAGCATATCCACTTGCCATCATACGTTTGCATCGATATGAATATACCTATGGATACATGCATATACTATATATATGTATATATGCTCACCTCCTAACCAATAATGTTACCATCTTAATGATCATAATAACATAAATAGATACATCGATAAACATCACTTTATACATGCATATAGAAGTAGACAAGACTCCTAATGCAAACATACAAGCCTACGGATGACTTACCCATAACTCAAACAAACTGACTTAGCTTACTCAGTCTAAGTAATGTGTGTGTATGCTTAGATGGTTCTCTTTACCGTTTACCCAACCAAGCTCCTCTCCCGAGTGATATTTCTCCTTTTCTTGGAGGAATGGTTTGCACACCTGCATTCAATGACACGCTAACGGAAGTCATATGTTCACAACACAACAGTATACATAAAACATCTCAAAAGTTAGAATAAACATTACTCCATAACTTTGCATGCACATTCATCAAGAATAACATCAATAGAACTAACATTTGAATGAGACAATAATTAAATGGTGACACATTCATATTGATAACAAGAAACAACATGTTTTATTCATCACATTGATTCAATCATTACAATCAATTGCCCTATGGAATAGTAGTTATACAATCGGGGTGTAACAAGAACACATCTGAAGATCTCAGTCTTGCGCCACAGATGGAGGTAAGTTCCTCATACGTTAGCCAACATTGCAGGTTTCAGAAGTTAATTCGAATTCTCCTAATAGGGAGCACAACATACTGATTGGTTTATAGCATATTAAAAGCAATAAATGTGTATGTATAGGGCTGCAATGTTCTATAGATCCGATCAAATATAGAATGAGAATCAATACATATTTAATGTTGGTTGCAATCATTAATCATATATGTCAATTGATTAAGTCTACTATACATTGTAAGACAATATGCAGGTTAATGAATGTCATTTTTCAAAGCCACATTAATGTTGCTTACAGCAATTATTGTGTCTTATTAAGAGATGATAACTTTACTATGGGAATAGACTTCAGGCCAGAATTCCCTTTCGCTAGCACTCAAAAAGGATAGGGAAATTGTGGAGGGAAAGGTTGGTAAATCGTCCATTGATGGACGGTCCCAAGACAAGTACGAAACCTCGAGGGAGTCCAATTAGAGACCATGCACACACCCTTGGAACAGTAAACCTACCATCCAATAAGGTTAGGAAAGAAGAAACAAGGCGAATGTTAATGGGATATAGCTTTGGTCAGATATAAATGATGATTGCTAAATAGCATCATCATCATTTATATGTGATCGAATTTAATCCTTAAACATATTTCTGGAAACGAATTTATAAGCATGCATAAATTCGAAATAATAAAATGATGATCAAATTATGCATTGAATAAAATCGGAACTCATATAATATATATCCGCCATGTATGTGAGGGCATATGTATTAAGTTTGTTAAACCGAGTGTGTGTTGGTTGTCTTTGAGACCCGTGCGCCCAAAGGGACACGTCCCATGAGCGGACGTGTCTCCACTTGTGAAGACACTTCCTCTCATAAGACGTGTCTCTTAGAGGCGGGTCTCCAAAGGTATTTAACATTGTTCCATCATTGATATGCAAACATCGAAATTATTAATGTTCTGCAATCAGCACATTCAGCATTAGTGAAAATAAATCTGACTTAGAATTTTAAGTAGAATTCTTACACTTAGAATTTCCTTAGTTTTAGGCTCCTTGTCTGATTGAGATTTGATTACATTTACATGGTATCAGAGCCAGGTTGTGTGAATCCAAATCAAATCTAGATATCAGATTGCTCTAGAAAAATTCGTATTTTCTAAAAAAAATTGAATGCACATCACATTCTTCATAATGTCAAGTGTGATCAGATTTGAAGATCGTCTTGCAGGAGCAGACAACTTCATATCATGGAAATTTAGAATCATGATGATCCTTAAAGAGAATAAATTAGACTCACTTGTGAGTCAAAATAAAAAGGAACCAGAGGCTGATCCTGAGAAAACTCAATGGATTGAAAACAATGAAAAAGCCATGAAAATCTTAGTAGATGCAGTTAGGGATCATATAGTGCAATGCTTTAGATGTGATCAATAAGGCCACTATGCAATGAAGTGCCCTGACAGATCAAAGCAACAAGCATCTTTTTCCAAAGTAGGAAAGACAAATTCAGATCATGAATCTGAGAACTTTGTGCTCTATACAGCCTTCTCTAGTCAAGTATCTAACAACACCCTCAACTGGGTAATTGATAGTGGATCCTCTAGACATATCACAGGATTCAGAGAACACCTAGACACTATGACTGAAAAGACTAATGAAGAAGTAACCATTGGGGATGATTCTGCATACCCGGTAAAAGGGGTTGGAACTTGCTCCATCAAACTGAAATCTGGTCTTTCTCTTCAACTCACTGGAGTCTTATTTGTACCTGGAATAAAGAGGAATCTAATATCCATCTCTTCCCTTGAAGACAATGGATATAGAGTTACCTTTATGGATGGAAAAGTTCTAGCATGGCCTAAAAGCTCAACTATCAAGAAAGCCCTAACCATAGGTGTAAGACAAGGGTACCTTTACAAACTATGAACTGAAGTTAAACAAGCCCTTACCCTTGACACCTTTGAGTCAAATGAGATTTGGCATAGAAGATTAGGACACCTTCATTTTCGTGCCCCACCTTCTGTGGAAAAACTTGTAACAGGCTTCCCTAAGTTAAAACCATCTCATGAAGGAACTTGTAAAGGTTGTGCCCTAGGAAAGAATACAAAGGGATCCTTTCCCAATAGTTTGACCAAAACCCTAAATGTGTTAGAACTGGTTCACTCAGACTTATGTGGATGTCATGTCCCCGGAATTGTAAAAACCGATATGAAATATTGAGACAAAAATAAATAAACCAAATATCAAAATAATAACTATGTCTCAAATAAATAAATAAGTAACAAAACATATATATATAAGCAATTTAATTACAAAGATAATATTACAATTATAAATCTAAATATATTGAATAAAAGATGAAATACAAATGTATATAAATATTGAATAACATATGAATATAAATATATCAAAATGAATATAAGTATAAATATTGAATAAAATATAAATATAAGCTTATTAAAATAAACACCTAAAAACAATATAAATAATAGTCATCAAATACAAAGCTGAGTGATTAATCATAAGCAGCAAGTCACGTCCCTCCAAAATGAAAGAACACAACCTTCCTTAAAGAAGCACATCTTTTCTCATTGAGAAAAGGATATAAAGTAAGAGGAAGTAAGATGGTGAGGGACATCAACGAATGAAGGAGAAATAAATCACGGGAGCAACAGAAAAGGATACCCTCTGGAAATCACGTATTCTGAGAGATTAAGCAGAATTTAGGCAAAGACAACTAGCGGCCTGAGGAGGAGAGAGTGGGAGATTAAAAGCATATAAGAAAAAGGGGAACATAGGAAAGAGGAGGGAGTACGGTGGAAGAGAGAAAGGGGTATCTGCAGACCCATCCAGACAGAAAGGTAATTTGTGTTATAAATTAAATAATTATTATTTATGTTGAAAATTAATCAAGAATAAATAAATGATACTAAATGAATAAATTAAAGAATGTAGTAAAGGATGGTATTTGTCATATAGTATTTAAAATATATATGACGAATACAAATATGTTAAATATAATATATTTCCTGTATATGTAATTTATATGTTAATAAATATATTTTATGGTAATTGATAGTTATACATATATTTGTGTATCATACTCAATTATGTGATAATGATTAATTCATGACTCTAAGAACTAGATTATGATTTCAAGCTTATGTTAATAAAAGATAGATACTAATAGTTGATATTTGATAAATATATTAAGTACATTAGGATGTATGAATATATTTGAATATATATTAGGCTGAAAATTAGAGTGACAAATAACAATTGGTGAGTATATATTTAGGCATATACATATGTATATTATATGATTCCCAACTATCCAATAATGGTGCTTGTAGTAATTATTGAGCCTTATAAGTAGTAATGACTCTAATCATTCACTATGATGATAGATAGAATGATTCCATCTATGTGATCTTGAGAGATCTTGATATTTAACCTAATATACTTATGAAATGTATTATAGAAGAATCATTCATAGTGAAGGAAATGAATGATCCTTTGATAAGAATGAATTATTGGTATCATCTTTGATCTTATTAGATGTTATTACCAAAATTTATTGACCTCTAATATTTCTAATGTCTCTTTGAGAAACACTTTGAATACAAGATTCGGGGTTAAGTGCTTACACTAAAAAGGGGACATTACAGTGGACCCATGTCTGTACCCTCTAAAGCAAGATTTCTATACTATGTCATATTTATAGATGACTTCTCTAGGAAAACCTGGATCTATTTCCTTAAGTGTAAAGAGTCAATAGAAATCCTCAAAAGGTTCAAAGAGTTCAAAACCCTTAACTGAAAACTTCTCCGGGAAGAAAATAAAAACCTTAAGGACAGACAATGGGAAAGAATACACCTCTGAAATTTTTAAAGAATTCTGCGTGAGTGCTGGAATTAAGAGGGAGTTCACAGTTGCCTACAACCCTCAACAAAATGGGGTTGCTGAAAGAAAAAAATAGAACCATTGTAGAAGCTGCTAAGGCAATATTGCTTGACCAAAACATTGAAACTTCTTTCTAGGCAGAAGCCTCTAGGACTGTTGTCTATATCCAAAATAGATGTCCTCATTCTCATCTTGATAACAAAACTTTTGAAGAAGCCTTTACTGGCATAAAACCTGACATTAGTCATTTTAGGATTTTTGGCTGTCCTGTCTATATTCATGTGCCCAAAGAGAAGAGATTCAAACTAGAACCTTCCGGAAAGAAGGGGGTATTTGTGGGTTATAGTGAAACCTCCAAAGCCTACAGGATATTGATACCCGAGCAGAAACAAATCGAATTGAGCAGAGATGTCATCTTTGAAGAGGACATTGCATTCAAGAGGGAAAGAAGTTCTAGTGAGATAGATACCTATTCCCCTAGAGCACTTGAAATGGAACCTGCTCCTGAGATTCAGAGGGAGCATCCTGAGGAAATGCCACATGAACTTCCTTCTACTTCAGATGAGAATACAAATGACAACGGCAGAAAGAGGCCACTTTGGGCTAGAAAGATGATCAAAGAAGCCAAGGATCATGCAGCACCCAAAGGAACGTTCAGGGAAAGTAAAAGACCCAAACGGTTCTCTAGCTATGTTGCTCTAAAGAACAACATCATAAACTCAGAACCTATCAGTGTTACAGAAGCCTTCAGACATCAAGCATGGAAGGATGCAATGATGGAGGAATATTAGTCCATTCTAAAGAATGATGTATGGGATATAGTGCCTAGACCGAAAGAGAAATTTGTTGTCTCTTCCAAATGGCTCTTCAAAATCAAGCATGCTGCTGATGGCAGTATAGAAAAACATAAAGCACGTTTTGTGGCAAGAGGTTTTTCTCAAAAGGAAGGCATTGATTATGAAGAAACATTTGCACCTGTCGCCCGCTACACTTCGGTGAGAGCAGTGTTAGCCATTGCTGCAGCTAAAGGTTGGAAGATCCATCACATGGATGTAAAAACTGCCTTCCTGAATGGAACCATTGAAGAGGAAGTCTATCTGGAACAGCCTGAAGGTTTTGTGATACATAAACCTGACTCACATGTGTGTAGACTGAAGAAAGCCCTCTATGGACTTAAACAGGCTCCCAGGGTCTGGTATGAAAGAATTGACAGCTATCTCTTGGGACTAGGATTTTCCAAGAATGATGCTGACTCCAATCTCTACTTCAAGGTAATCAAAGGTGATATGCTAATAATTATTTTATATGTTGATGACCTGCTGATAACAGGAGAAGATCACCTCATTGCTCAAGGAAAGCAGGATCTAATTTCTGAATTTGACATGAAAGACTTGGGCATTCTACACTACTTCCTAGGTTTGGAAGTATGGAAAAAATCAGAGGGCATGATACTAAACCAAGGGAAGTATACTATTGATATTCTGAAGAGATTTGGAATGTTGGACTGTAGACCGATGTCTACACCTATGGAAAACAACCTTCTCAAACTGAAAGAAGCAGCAACAAAATTCAAGTGTGCAGATCCAACCCTTTATAGACAAATGATTGGATCCTTGATGTATCTAGTTAACACCATACCTGATATTGTAAGGAAATCTAGGAGCGCATCTAGTGAAAACTCCAAACAGTAGTGCCTTCGATAACTTTCATTTCGATTAGGTTGCCTCAAAGACACATACAACTATGTCCAAATGCGGAACATACATAGTTCATTTCCCACATTGATCCATCTGAGAGAAACACATGTAAATTCAACAACAAGCATTAACAGATTCTACTATACGAACCAACAGACATGAAAAATGAAACAGAAAACTAGAACACAAAGATATACGTGGGGAAAATCCTTTCGGATAAAAGACCCCACACTCCAAAGATCGAGCCATTGTATTATGCAGCAACAAAACGGTTACAATACAACTTCAGGCTCTTAGCCTTTTCAGAGATTACATCTTGTTTATCTGGATACAACTGGTAGCAATAGATCAACCTTCCTTTCGGCCTCATGACCTCGGCCTTTCAGCCAACCTCTCAGCTCTCAGACTCCTATTATATGCTCGGCTCCCTCTTTTTACAAAACGTCCAATGCATTCATGTATACATTCGTTCTCAACTGTCAGAAAGAAAACTCCAGCTTAGCATCATCATCCTACCGAAGCTGTTTTCACTTCCTCGTGCAGAGTTTTCCTTTTCCACACAGAAACGGTCACAATAGTTTCACAGCAAACAGTTCACTTCTGCTTTCTTGGATTTATCGTCATCGCACCACGTCGAACAACCTTCACTCGGTCAAAAGCGATCAACTTGTGTCGCATGTCGGTGAGACACAAGAAGTGTCTCCCCAATGCCACAAGACCCGTTTACACGTTGTCGCCAAGAGTCCTCTCCATCGGCAAGAGGTTCCACCGAGCTTACAAGTTACATTGACCTCAGCAAGCACATCGGTGAGACTATCGCTATCGCCAGGAGATCACATCGAGCCTCCAAGTCATGCCAAAAGCCAATCGGCATCCATCTATCGGCAAGAGTCTCCTTATCGGCATGATCGGCGAGACCTCTCACCAACCTCCAGTTGAACTCATCCGCCAACGCTATCGCTAAGACATCTAACTGCCGCCAAGAGGTTATACCGAAGTCTCCAAGTCATATAGACGTGAGTGTTCTCTTCGGAAAGACTATCGTCTTTCGCCAAGACGTCACAGAGAGCTTCATGTTATACCGAACTCAGCATTCTCATCGGCGAGACAATCGCCATTCGATGAGACATCACACCAAGCTCATAAGTCATTCCGAAGTGTTCCTTAGTCGCCAAGACTTTAGTCATTCGCTGAGAGATCATGTTGAGCCCTTTATGTTATACCGATGACACTGTCGGCAAGACTTAGGCAAAGGTCATACCGAAACTTTTGACGTCCATCACATTCCTATCAGCAAGACAAATACCCTTCTCCAAGACATCACCTCGCAAGTTCCAAGTCACCCCGATTCAATCTTCTCGGCCAGACTTACTAGTTTCGCCAAGACTTCATACCGAAGCCTTCAAGTCATACCGATGTGTTCCACTGTCGGCGAGAGAATCAACCTTCGGCAAGACTTCTTACTGAGGCTTTCAGGTTATCCCGAAACTGTTCGCCAAGAGTCACACCGAACCAATGACCCCACGTGCTGTCGGTGAGACTTCCAATATTCAATGAGACATCATATCGAAACAAGTCTTTCGGCCAAGGGTCTCCCCGATGTCTTCAAGAGTTACATTGTCGCCAAGACAATCCTTCATCGTTGAGACTTCTCACCGAGATCCTTAAGTTACTCCGAGTCGATGAGACATATCACTATCGGTAAGACTTCTTACCGATCACCCAAGGGTTTTCCCCAAAAGCTCCAACATTGTCGCCGAGACATGTTACTTTCGGTAAGACTTCTCACCGAGCCGCCATAGGTTAACCCGATGACTTTAATACGTATCCCTGTCTGCAAGACCTTCCAATGTCGCTGGGACTTCTTCCCGAGTGTTGAAAGTCACTCCGAAGACCCCGGTCGCTATGAATCTCCCCGACGCCCAATTGAATGGCCTGTCGGCCAGAGATCTCCATGCGGTGAGAAGTTACAACGACTGCTTTAAGTCACAGCGATAGACTTCAAAGCGTTCGGCAAGACTTCTGCAGGGTCACAGCGACCAGAATATTTCACAAGGTTCCCAAACTGCCAGTCGGCCAAACCAAAGAAATGTCACACCGACTTTGCTCTTCCAAAAGTTCCAGCTTGTGAGATTGAGGCAACAATTCCAACAGATATTTGCTATGCAATGAATGTTCTCAGCCAATTCATGTGTAAGCCAAAGGAAATTCACCTAATAGCTATGAAACATATTTTGAGATATCTTCAAGGCACTATTGGATATGGTCTTCTTTACAAAAATGACCAACTAGATCTACATGGGTACTCTGATTCAGATTGGGCTGGAAGTGTAACCGATCGAAAAAGCACATTAGGATGTTGCTTCAGTTTAGGATCGGCTATGATCTCTTGGATTTGCAGAAAACAGTCTTCAGTTGCATAGAGCTCAACAAAAGTTGAATACATTGCAGCCTCTATGGGAGCAAGAGAAGCAGTTTGGCTTCGTAAATTGCTTGTGGGACTCTTTGGTGAGCCCTTGAATCCTATAGTTATTCATTGTGATAATCAGAGTTGCATCAAACTCTCTGTAAATCCTGTCTTCCATGATAGATCTAAGCACATTGAGATCCCCTATCATTATGTAAGAGATATGGTAGAAAGGAAAGTGATCCAGTTGAAGTATGTTAGTACAAATGATCAAACTGCAGACATTCTCACCAAGCCTCTCTCCTGAATTAAGGTAGAGCACTTCAGGAAGAAACTTGGTATGGTTGAAATGTAATTTGATATTTATGTCTGAAATTCAAATTGTTTATAAATTGTACTAATATATAAAGATGTTTAATGTGTAAACTCTTTTGTCATGTGTGTGACTCCATGACCTTCTGGGCCTACTCCCCCTGTGTACATTATTGAAAGGTGACGATCTTTCTAATAACGAACACTTGTATTTGACATTGTAAAGTGACGACTCTACAATGATGAGTTGACCTATCATGATAGATATCATGTGACTTGATATCTGTGGATGTCATGTCCCCGACATTGTGACATTTAGATAATAAAGAAGCATAATTAAAAATATTTAACCATTTGATATTACCTAATTATTATAATAAATAACATTATGATATAATAGATATTAAAGTATATAAAATTAATATAAAATATAAACATGAGATAATAATATAATAAAATATAAGTATTAAAACAATACAAATAATTGACATTATTAAACTGTGAAATATTAACAAATAAAATAAATACCATAAATAAATAAATAAAAATAATTGTCATTTTTATTATCAAGACAATATTATTATAACTATAAATTAAAGATATTACTATCCTTCATAATATTAAATTAAAAGCATAATATCAAAATATTAGTTTGATAATATATATTTATCAACATAAGCTTTGAGTAAAACTTTTTGATTATACATCATATTACTAAGAATAAACTAGTAAATAAAATAATCATAACAAATATTAGAAAACATATAAAACAGTAAATATAAATAAGACAAATTATGCAGCAATAAGGAAGCGCTGCATTATAAAAGCAGCGATTGGAATAGACGTGTCTCAAGAAAAAGCTTTGACCTTTGAAGTGTCTTTTCCTCCAAGAAAGGCTCGATATTTAATATAGACTGTTTGCCTTTTCCTAGAAACGTATCCCATTCTTTCCATCTTTCATCTATTTAATCTGCACCACTCTCAATCGTAATTTGCTATCTTATATGCTTGTATTTACACTCCTATACTGCTATGTATTCTTTATTTCAATTCTTTCTTTATCATCTGTATTCTTTTATTATTTATTTGACTGTATGTATCAAGCATTGGACAAAGATCAAGGAGAAAATCAGGGAACAAGGATATGGAAAGAAGGGAAGAAAAGAATGAAAGAATCATCGTGAGGAATCAATGTACTGCTCAGTCAGAAACCTGGTAAGGCAGTGAACAGCAGGTCTAATGTTGTTATAAGTTTAGATATATATATATATATATATATATATATATGATATATATATGATATATGATATATATATGATATATATATATATATATGTATGTATGTATGTATGTATGTATGTATGCATGCATATGTATATGTATATGTATATGTATAATATATATGATATTATTTACAATAATGATATTCATTAGAAATAATGATTGTATACATATTTAATTATAGTATATACATATTCATATAGAGATCATGTTATATATGTTTTATAAATTGAAGTCAATTAGAAATGACGATATATACACACACACACATATAATATAGATTATTTACGATTATCCAACAACGATGCTTACAACGATTATTGAGCCTTATATGTAATAATGACTCTCTTCATTCACTATGATGATAAATGGTATAATAGAATTCCATCCATGGGATCACGAAAGATGTTAATATCTACCCTAATGTACTTATGAGATATATTATAGAAGAATCACTCATAGTGAAGAAACTAAATAATCCTTTGATAAGAATGAAATATTTATATCATCTTTCATCCTATTAGATGTTATTACTGAAATTTATTGATCTCCAACATTTCTAATGCCTCTTTGAGAAACACTTAGAATGCAAGATTCGGGTTTAAGTGCTTCCACTAGAAAGGGGTCATTACAGTGGACATGTCATGATAGTATCTCTTGGACACTTTTGATGAATATCATGGGACTTGATATCATTTGAAGATCATTGTGATCCTTAAGAGATAATCATGGTGGATAATTATACATCCGTGGATATGCCATGAATTATGGTAGACATCATGTGACTTGATGTCAGTGCACATACCATAATGAAGATGTGTTATGAAGAATGTCATGTGACTTGACAATATAGAGAAAACATATCATATCTTCGATATCACGTGTGAAGGTTATATCTCCACTTATTTGATTTGAAATATCTTCCCTAGCTAAGAGGGAGTGTTAATGGGATATAGCTTCGGTCAGATATAAATGATGATTGCTAAATAGCATCATCATCATTTATATGTGATTGAATTTAATCCTTAAACATATTTTTGGAAAATAAGTAAAATCGAATTTATAAGCATGCATAAATTTGAAATAATAAAATGATGATCAAATTCTGCATTGAATAAAATCGGAACTCATATAATATATATCCGCCATGTATGTGAGGGCATATGTATTAAGTTTGTTAAACTGAGTGTTAGTCGGTTGTCTTTGAGACCCGCGAGCCCAAAGGGACATGTCCCATGAGCGGACGTGTCTCCACTTGTGGGGACACGTCCTCTCATGAGACGTGTCTCTTAGAGGCGGGTCTCCAAAGGTATTTAACATTGTTCCATCATTGATATGCAAACATCGAAATTATTAATGTTCTGCAATCATCACATTCAGCATTAGTGAAAATAAATCTGACTTAGAATTTTAAGTAGAATTCTTACACTTAGAATTTCCTTAGTTTTAGGCTCCTTGTCTGATTGAGATTTGGTTACATTTACAGCGAAGATCTATTCCAATCCAGAGTAATAAGTCATATCTGATCATGTTAGTTTATGCCCTAGATGATAATGCATTTATCTGTCTTATTCTTAGGATGCTTAATCTGGAATTGTCTAATTCAATTTCGGAATAAGGAACTATGTGTATTTGTTCGTTATACATGATGTGTGCAGGTCCTTAAGGCAAGTTTCATTTACAAGTTAATCAATTGGTAAATTCAAAATCCCTTACCCTAACTTGTGCATTTTATGTTTCTAGGACAAGTTTAATAATGGGACATTACAATGTGAAGAACGCCAATCATAGATGCATAGAAGCATATGTCAATCTCCAACAAGCTGCTGGTATAAATCAGAACAGCACCCTGCAACCTATGAACCATATCCAAGATGGATCAAAGTGGATCACAACTACCAAAGGATAATAAGAACTCATCATCAATCTGTCTTCCGACACCAAAGTACCAATCCCAACTACTCCTATCCATCCCAACAACTGTTTCCCTCAAAGTGTACCTGTTGATGTGATTTTTGTGACCGCACCAATCAGCAAAACAAAGTAAGCCGAAGGCTAATCCATTCTCTCTTGATCAAAGAATCCCGTGCGCTAAGATTGCAAGAAAGATCGCACGTTCAACTCCAAGGTTCCGAAATGCTTTGGAATACCCTCAGTCGGTTCATTGTGAATTGTTGTTTACACGAAGGGACTTACACAATTGTTCATAAGGCTTGCAGCTGACAACAGATTGATGATTAGAAGGGAATAAATGCGACACGAATGATTTAGCAATAAGGTATGTTTTCCTAAAACTAACCAGAAATAGACTGAATTGAATGGCTGCAGGGATTAGAAAATTTATGTTCTATCTAAAGACGGGACGTGGGATCAATTTCAGCAAACTTCAACCAGACTTTGCTCCGCCTCACATTGGACAGCTTACACAAAGTTGGTGCAATCTGTTGTACCCCAAAATTAAAAATTTTGTTACACTCAGATATTTTGAAGAAATGAGTAAAAGTCCTGTTAAATCAGTCAAAAAGGTCAAAATTTGGGTGTGCATGTCATGCATGAGGGGCTAAAACGCAAAATTGTCAAAATATGATGATCTGGGTCTGCTAAGAGCAGCTTAATCTACAAAACCCAGATCTTAGTTTTTCATCCCTAAATTTTAGGAAAACTACTATTTTTAGAAATTTTCTAAAATTAGTAACGTTTTTTGGGTTTTTCTGGGTTTCTTTGGAAATGGATACTGACAAAACCTTCTAAATAGAAAGTTGGTCTGTCAGGGTCCAAACTGATTTTGATTGGCTCAAAATACGTCCACATCAGGCTGGTGCAGTCAGAATCTCAAAATAACTAGTTTTGCCCTACTGGGTCTATTCTGCTTTTTCAGAAGCACATCAGGAGCTTCGAGGTCATTAATGGAGGTCAGTCAGCTGCCAGGCGTCAGATTCAACATTCAAAGCATTCTGAGAAGGTGAGTTCATGAGCTTGCACAAAGAACGAAGAGAAAAGTAAAAATAATGAAAATCTTCTAACACTGCCAGGTTTGGGTGCCCCAAGAAGGAAAAGGCGCCCATCTTTTTAGGGCATTAAAAGGTGGAATTAGGGTTTACTCCTCCAGTAAAAATTGCTCATTTCTCTGTTAGCTTCGCGACGAGTCCGACAGTGTAGTCATCAGATTACCCAGTCATCCGGGATTCGAAGCTGAACGAGGAGGTTTCACACAGAAGTCAGAGCAGAGAAAATAAGAAATATCAAAAAATTTCTAAGTATGGAGACTTTGGGCGCCCAACTTTTTGAGGCACCTAACTCAGCAATTAGGGTTTGAAAAAATGCTTGATCTCTTCAGTGATCGGTCGGCTTCAACATGCTTGTCTCTGTCAAATCATTCGACTGGTCATCTTCTGGAAAATTTAGACCAAAGTCAAAGTTGCAGAATGAAGTTTTCAAAGTCTGAAGAAAATCAAATGAAATTTGACTAAGTCTGGAAGGTTTGAGTGCCCCAGGTGAAGAAGGGTGCCCAAGTTTTCAAGAGGCTAAACAGAGGAATTTGTAGACATGTATCTAACATGATCTCTTCATGATTGATCTAGCTTTCCAACGAGATACTCAGCACGTCAATCGGATGTTGCAGTCACCGGATATAAAGCACCGAACAGAGGGTCTGACGAAGGCTAAGAACCAAGATTCAGAAGCAAACACAGAAAAGGTGAAAAATAAACTAAGTCTGGTGAACATGGGCGCCCCCATCCAAGATGAGCGCCCAAGCTTTTGAGGGATTAAAATTCACTTTTTGACAGAGTTCATCTCAGAAGACCCCTCCTCATATCTCGTCAGCTTTGCGATGAGCACAATAGGCAAACAATCCGACGTCCGGAGCTCCAAATTCGACGAGATCATCTGTAGAAGAGGAGTTAAGGAAGAACTTGGAGATCACAAAAATGGCTAACTCTGGGTCAAATGGGCGCCCCTGGAAGGAAAGGGCTCCCATGAATTCAGAGGTCAAGATGAAGTGTTTTGCCAGAGATGCCTCCAGAACAATCTTCTCAAAATCAGTCGGGCTCTGCGATGAATCCTTCAGCTCGTCCATCAGATCAATCTGCAAGCCGAAAATCAGAGGCAAAGTAGGAGGTCAAAATGACAGAAAGTTGAAAATATCAAAAATTTGGCTAACACTGCTTAAAGTGGGCGCCCCTATTGAAGAAGGGCCCCCAACTTCTCATGCCTTAGAAAATTTTTCAAAATTTTCAAAAGTTTTCAAAATTGCAAGTAAAGGAAGGCATCCAAGTTCAATGAAGCTAAGATTTAGGGTTTTGGAAATAAAAGCAAAAGAAAGCAAAGTAAAAACAAAAACCTAAGTCTATTTAACACCTCTCTTTCATGTTATTTTTATTATTTTTGCAGGTATCATTCAAAGGAGAAAGTTGGAGCAGCAAGTTTGAAGAATTTTTATGATCCAAGAATCCATGATTGCTGGTTTTTCATCAGATTTTTCAAATCAGCAAGCTTAAACCCTTGCTTTTTCAAGCTTTTTCATCCAGAAGATCAAACATTTCAAAGAGAAGGCCAAGGTTTTCAGTTTTCAATCATCTGGGTCTTTTCACTTCAATCTTCTGAAGGAATTTTCAAAGAACTTCATCAAGTTGCAGCAGTTGCTTTTATTTTGCATGTTAGTGTTGTGACCTTTTTCACACATCGCCCCATTGCAAATGGGGACCCCCTAATTTTTGCTTCGTTTCGAACTTTTGGCTTGATGTTAGTTTGTTCCGTCGTTGTCTCTTTTCTACTATCTGTCTTTCCGGGATTGTGCCCGTCATTGAGCTTGAATTGAAGTTTTGGCCAAGTCTGAGAATTAGGGTTTTGAACTCTCCAGCCAATTTAAAATCAAATGAAGTAATCAAGTTGAAATCTAACCTTGGCATTGCTGTCAATATACTTCTAGTAGGTTCCCAACTCAATTTCAGTGAAATCTGGCTACTTACTATTTTTAGTAAGTGTGAAATTACAAGATGTCCTTCAGCATTTTTGAGATTCCGACAGTCACACTGCATTCAAAACACATCAAGCTGCTCACTAGCAAAATTTCAGCAAAAACAGGCAACTTACTATTTTTAGCAGTCTGGCTTCCGGAGCAGATTTCAGGGCTTGAATGCAGAATTTTTCAACGCATGTCTGGAGATTCCTTATGGGTTTTCAGAGACCTTCGCAGTGGTATAACATGCAAAATGAGACGACAACTTTCAGAGTTCAGCCTTCCGAGGCTATTTTTAGGGTTTGCATGTCAGGGTTTCTTTTGCATGTTGGATGAGTCCTTATGGGTTTTTCGAGAGCTTCGCAGTGGTATGACATGCAAATGGAGATAATCACTCAGTAAGGAACTTACTATTTTTAGTAGGTGCATCCCGGCAGCCGCCTCCCAGCAGTTCAGAATCACAAGCTGATCGCAATGCAACAGAAGTGAGGACAAACAGAGATCATTTGATACGCATGTAGAGCAAATTAGGGTTTCCAGCTTCGGGACCTGAAAAGAGGGGTAAAAAGTAAGAATTTTCGAAAACCGGTGTAAACCATCGCGATCAGCATCCTTCAGGCTATCTGCTGGTAAAATTTGAAGTCAAACGGAGCACTTACTATTTATAGTAAGTCATTTTGGAAACAGGCTAAAAATAGCAAGTCAGGTGCATGCGCTGATGTTAGCAGGCAGGTCACGCGGTGAGGAGCGCCTCATTCAAATTTCAAGTTAATCGGAGCTGTGGAGGTACCAAAAGCAAGCAATTACTATTTATAGCAAATCACCTTCAGAAATGGGCTAAAAATAGCAGGCCAACTAAAAATAGTAGTGTCAACAGGGTAACAAGGTTGTGAGGATGCAGTGTTTGAAATTTCAAATCATTCTGAGCTTTAGAGATGCAAAAATCGAGAGACTTACTATAAATAGTAAGGCACAGAGAAGCTGGCTAAAACAAGGAAAAATGGCTAAGTATTGGGCTTCATCCTGCAACTACCTGAAAATGCGCCCAAATTGATGAAGAGGCATGGAGAAAATTCTAAGTTAAAAACTCGTCCTCCTGCTTAGCCAAAATGCGCCTATGAAGCATAAAAGTCAAAAGGGTCAACGTTTTTCATCCTGTAGCCATGGCAAAATGCGCCCAAGTTGATGAGGATGTGATAAAAAATTCCTAAGGAAAAAGTTATATCCACCTCCTAGGCTCAAATGCGCCCACATGCAAGCAAGATGCTAAAAACTTTCTTAAGGCAAAAAAAAAAAAACTCGTCCTCCTCTCATGCTAAAATGCGCCCAAGCTCAACAAGGAGGAGTTAGCAAGAAAGTCAACAAGTCAAAGAGTTTCATCCTCCTCCCACCCCAAAATGCGCCCAACTTGAGAGTTTGAATGTTAAAAATATTCTAAGGCATAACTAAATCCTCCTCACATGGCAAAATGCGCCCTCACCTAAAGCCAAGCATGAAAGAAAATTTCTAAGTATGGGATATTCTCCACCACCTCCAAAATG
Organism: Sequoia sempervirens; assembly: GCA_007258455.2. NCBI lineage: Eukaryota > Viridiplantae > Streptophyta > Pinopsida > Cupressales > Cupressaceae > Sequoia > Sequoia sempervirens. The sequence goes on along the minus strand of VDFB02154729.1, from coordinate 21,286 downwards.
CGCCCATCCTCCTACATAGGAAAAATGCGCCCAAATGGGGCCATGTGAAGACAAAAGAGGGAAAGTCAACAAGTCAAAACAAGATGGCGTTTGGAAAGTTCTCCATGCATGCTCAAATGCGCCCAAGGGAAAGCATATGAAGACAAAATAGTTAAGGCGTTGGAAGATGCTTATCCTCCTGAAATATTCCGAGCCAATTTTTTCGTTTTTCAAATTACAGATTACAACAAATGCACCCGTTAAGGTTAGCAGCTAAACCAAAACGTGCCGAAGCAACTCTAACCAGAATGTACACCAGGATCCCGATGTGGGCAAGGTGTGAGCATTGGTCAGAGGATCTTCTACCCTAAGTGCTGAAAGGGAACTTGACACCAAGTATGTGCTACCCAATCCAGTATGGAGTGAGGGGCGACCATATGGCGGAGTGTTACAAAGTACAATGCTTGAAAGAAATACTGAAAGCTGAAAGTACTCAACACCCAGAATGTGCTTGCTAACCTAGAGTGGGAAAGTAGCTACCATAGGGCGGAGATAAATTAACTATAATAGCAAATACTGAGCGAGAAGCTGAACCATTACAAAATATGATGAACAAGAATAACTATACTGTCAGTACTACTGCCAGTTTACAATATGAATGATAAGATTTTGCTATGAATGTGAATCAACATATAGATCAAGCTGCAATAATATGTATTGAACTTCCTTCACTGAATAACAACGATTAGATCTGAAAGTGCAATAAGCAGACCAACCTCAAATGCTGGTTTATGACAGTCCAGATTTCCTTGTGCACGAACAGCAGCCCTGTACTTCACGATTTCACTCACAACTTGCTCAAAACTGCATCAAATCTCATGAGACGAAATGCCTAATAATCCTAGTATGATGGCGACTCAAATTGAACACTGAAAACTTATCAAAAGACACTATTTATTTGATGCACGAATCCCAATGCAGGTTTGAAACAGTATGGCCCAGCAAGAGGGCGACTTTGTATTTAAAAATTGAATACTCCTCTAAAAATTCTACAACTTAAGACAAAGGGGCGCCTAGCCAAGACAGGAAGAAAGAAACAATACCCAGAACAATCTTTTTGGTATTTTTTGATTTACAAATTAAAACTCGAATCTGCTGTAGCTAAAATGCAAGATCTAGAAACCTCTAATATGCAAAATCAGAAACTAATTAGACACAATGCAGATTACAATGCACAAACTCCAATGAAACTCACAAGACTATACTAAATCACCACTAGTTGCTGTGTTGCAAGCAAGAAGCAATGCCCGAGCTAGGAGGCCTTCATTCCTCGAAGCAGTTCCAGAGCCAAACCGGCAGCATAACAATACTGTAGACCAAAGATAATGAATTGAGGATCCAAGTCTTCCTTTTATAATTTCCTGTTGACTTCTCGAAACCCTAAACTTCTCTTCAAGTCAAAACCCTAATCCTTTTCAAAGGATGGCGTCCCTTTTCTTCATAGCTTAATCTTCACATTTTTAAATAAATTCAACCCTTTAATAAATGCGTCCAACTTAAGGCTTGATTTTGACTTTGATAAATTATAAAATAATCTTTAATGAAGGCGCCACCCTCAAAAGACCACTTTTCAAAACAACATGAAGTCAATAGGCTAGACCAAGGGGGTCAACATTAAAATATAATATTAAAACGTGACTTTAATTAAATAGCTCGACTTATCTCTCCAATGGTGCCCCGAAGCCATAAATGAGAAAGCCAACTGACCAAACTGAAGTAGGAAGTCAACCATGCTGAACCCAACTGTAAAACTGCCAAAAATAGAATTTACTAAAAATAGTAAATTCCTGAAGATGCTCAGAATGCCGAGAAGAACATACCACTGCGAAGCTCTCTGAAAACCCAGAAAGAATCCGCCTTTGAATCCACCCACTCCGAGCAACGACCTCCTTCAAAATAGGAAACCCTAATTTTACCTTCCGACTAGCTACGGGTCTCCGGAATAGGCCAACGGTCACTGAAACGGTCAGGCTTGAGACGGGGACATTACACCTCCTCACATACTAAAATGTGCCCATCCACTTCAAGGGGTAAAATGCGCCCAAATAGAGATGAAGACAAGTGAAGGTTGCTGGGCGTTGTGCAAGATGGAATTATTCTAGTGTTGACTTTCCTCTCTAGCCTTTCAATGCGCCAAGTAAAGAGTGGATTTGGGTTGAAAAGTGGTTAAGTTTAGGTGAGGTTGATAAAATAAAATGACTAAGGCGTGGAAATAAGATATTCTCTTCTAACTGTGAGGTGCGCCTAAGGAGGAGATGAAAATGTGCAAGGCGTTGAAATTTGAAATTTCTACAGGACAAGGAAAATGCGCCCAAAGTAATTCAAGTATGAGGTAAAGTGGTAAGGCGTTGAGAATGTTAAGTGTTGAAAATTTTTCCAAGGGCGTGGTTTTATCCTTCTTCAAGTTGAATATGCGCCCAAGGTGGTGACTAAATATTGCTAGGCGTTGATTTTAAAAATGTTCTCCATGACATACAAGTGTGATCAAGGCATTAAAATTTTCCAAGTAAATTGATTTTCCTCACCACAGGCAGAGTGATTGAAGGTGAATAAAAAAAATTTCTAAGGAAAAATTTTCAAAATTGCTGAGTGATTCAAAAAAAATTTCTAAGGCAAAGAAATTTTCCTTAGGAGAAAAACGCCTAAGTCTGGGGAAGTGATGAATTTTCCTAGAGCACGAGCAGGATTGCCAGTGAAGGAGTCCGATGATGCCAGTTGCACCGGGTCAACAAAAATATTTTCAATTCAGAGCAACAAGAAATGTTCACAGATGTATAGAACATGATTAAATTTGTTAAAAAAATTATTTTTCCAAGGTTCAAAATTCAAAATTCAAATGAACCCGTTCGTTGTATACCCATGACTTCAACAAGTTCTGAAGAAAATTTTCTTCTGGGTATTGAAGATCTTCAACAAGGAGTGGATTTTGAAGTCTTCCATAGTTCGTCGAGGCCTTCAGGATGGAGATTTTTGATGGGCACAGGATTGATGAGTTTTCCCAAGGGAAAATTTGAAAATTTTCTAAGGCAAAGTGAAGAAAATGTGTTTTCAAGGAGAAATTCTCCAGACGATGAATTTGAAAGGAACTACCTAGGTGAATTTGCTCAAATTCATTGTGAAGATAATCTTCCTGAGCCAAAGTTGGATGAAATATCAGAGTGAAGTGCGCCGAGAGGACGAATGGTAATAGAAAATTTGGCTAAGGCATGGAGAATTTGAGGATGAAGTTGGCTAGTGAAGGCGATGAACGCTTGGAAGTTAGAGCGTGAAAATCTTGGTAAGTAAGTTGAATTTATATTATGAAGTGTTCGGATACTCTTCTCCTTACTTGTTTTGCAGGAGGAACGTCGAGACCAGGCGGTGATGACTTAAGTGATCCAAGATGACATTTCAACCTCGAAGGAAGAAAAGTTGCAAGAAAATGGCTAAGTGTTGAGACTTAGTGACAGAGAAGAAATGTTTTCAAAACTCAAGATGGAAAAGAATGGAAGCTCGAGCAAGGTTGAAGAACAACGTCGAGAAGAAAAATCAAGAACAGTGTGAACGTGTTTCAAGGCTGGAATCTTCTAGAAGGATGATGGACATTTATGGCTTATTTATTACCCCACTCCTCTTGGTGGCGGTTTTTAGGGCGAATCTTGTTTAGGGCTGAGGTGGCACGATCTGGGCCATCCAGCCGATTGTAATCTGAGCCGTCCGTTGGACTTGGCCAACTATAAAAGGGGGAGTCCCCCTCATTTGTAATCTCATTAGAAATTAGAATTAGAAGTAGAAGTTAGACAAAAGAGATTAGAATAGAGAGACAGCTAGGTGATAGCTTAGAGTAACTTAGTATAGATTGATAGTGTAGTTTGAAGAAGAGGGAAAGTTTTCCCTTTGAAAACTTTGTAAGAAATTGTTGTGAACACTCTCTCAATAAAAGAGTTTTTCATTGATGGTGAATTTCATCTTTGTTGTGAGTAGCTAGCAAGGTTTCTTCGTCCTTCCGATTCAAATGGTAGTGTAAATTAGTTCAAAGTAGTATAATTTTCATTCCATGCAAGTAGATGTTAGCTGTGGAATGTGGTGTTTGATCTAAGCAACTTTGTTTATCCATACCACTAGTGTGTTTGCTGATGATGAATGCGCCTTGTGTGGTCAACTGGAAACGTTGTGGGCCTAACTTCAATCACAGTTTGAATGATGGTATGCGTCGTTGTGATGGTATCTTCATGTCAAGTGGTGGTTTGAACATCTTTAGTCATCTCCCTTGAAGATTGCACTCCGTGGAAGCCGTCCGATGCGAGCAAAGCGGTTCGGTTTGAGTTTGCTGAAGTTGAGCCCATATCCCACTTAGAATAGATTTAGACTTCTAAACCTTACACCATTTCAATTCAATACTTTCTGATTAAAATAGGAAACGCTTCATAGACAAATCTTCGAGCATTTGAATTCCTTTCTCTTGCCGAACAATTCCGTAAGTCCCCTTGAAATACCAGCAATCACATCGAGCCAAACCGGGCCTAAGCGAAGAACCTTGGAGTTGAACGCATGAACTTTCTTGCAATCTTAGCATGCGGAATACTTTGATCAAGAGAGAGTAGGGTAGCCGTTGGCGACTTTATTCTGCGTTGGTACGGTCACGAAAAACACATCAACAGTTAGTAAAATCCTCAGTGCATTCAGTTTTTAACCATCTGGGTCCTCTCAAATCAATCTTCTGAAGAAAACCCATATCACAGTTTTTTTTCAAGAAATTTCAAATCCTAGGGTTGGCTGCTTTTTCAATCAGCCATCAGGGTTTTGCAAATCTAATCAACTGGGTCTATTTCTAATCATATTCTGAACAAAACCCAGGTGCCAGCTTTTTCGGTGAAAAAATTGAAGAAATTAGGGTTTGCTGCTTTTTCAAGCGAAATTCAAAATTTTCAAAAACGGACGATCTGGGTTGTCTTGTAACGAATCTCTGAGCAAAACCCATATCTCAGAAAAAATTTCAAAAAATTTGTTTGTTGGAGCAAGAAAATCAGCATTCTAAAAATAGAAATTGCTCAGAACTTGTCAGAACCAAGGCGAGTTTATAGTCATTCTTCAAGTTTTCCGACATGGAGTACACTCCCAATGTTTTCAAGTCTGAATCAACTCTCTATCATGATTACATCAAAACCGCTGAGACAGATTTGCATCATATCAAGCCAGTGTTCGATCTACACGCTTTGGAGAGCACAGGCAACACCTCAATCAGGAACCTGGGACATTCTAGACTCCTCACAGCAGCGTCTATTCCTATATCAATTCAGAGTCTTGAGTTCGTAATCGCTTGCATCAAGCATTACAACCCGGCTACTAGGGAGATCCAGTCAGCAGATGGCAGATTGATTTGCAGTCTCAAGCCTGATATGATCGAGAAGTGTTTTTCCATTCCCCCATGGCCTGAAGGCAGCCAATAAGGTCGAAGATTTCCTGAGATCTATTGCAAATGGTGAAGATATTCTAGAAAAGCGGTGTTTTGCTATTGAGGGCATAGATGCACCGAACCGGGACATGGTTTCTAATTTTCTAGCGGATGTGATTGAGCTTTAAAGCAGCTTTCTTTCCCGCTTTCTTTCTATTCTTGGAATGAACCTTATCCATTCTTTGAGAAGGAAAAGAAGATAAAATGTAATAGTTGGCATTTCCCGCTTTTTTTGCTTTCTGAGGTGTTAGACGTTATCTTCTTTCTAGATTTAGTAATAAAGCTTGCTTGCTGAGCAAGCCCTAGATTGTGAAAGCAAGGAGATTTTAGGGTTCCCTACTCCTCTGACTGCCTATAAATAAGGGCCTTTGCTCATTAGTTTTCTTTAACGGTTATTGTGATAGAAAATTGTAAGCCTGTATTGCAGCAAGTTGTTATTCAGTTTCAGTTCACTTTGTTAAAACCATGCTAGTGATAACAAAACGCTGAGCCTATTGTGCCTTCTACTTGTTATTTGAAGTGTTGTTCAATTGTGTTGTGATAGCAAGTTGTTGAGCCTCTTTAGACAACAAGGAGTTAGTGTGATTACTGTTTCTATTGTGTAAGAACAAGATTGCAAGCCTCTTTAGCTGCAATTTCTTGTTCCCGGCATGTTAGAAGTGAGTTTTGTTCCAGAGATTTGAGTAATAAAATCATGAGCCTCCTTTGCCTTGGTCCAAAATCTCAGATTTCCGTTATTTATGTTCTACTTTTATAATCTTGATTTCAACTTGCATTAAAGTGTGTAGATGTTTGTTGAGAGAAAGTTTATTGAAGTATTTTGTCAGAAAATCTACCTTGTTCATTTCTAGTTTCTCTTGCTCTGCTATTACTTGAGAAGCCAAAAACGTCTTTAGTTTAAGTTAGTCGTAGGTGAAGTCCTTAAAATCGGAAAATCTCAGCTGCGGCGTTTGTGTTTAATAAACCTTGTGCTCTAAGCTGATCAAAAAGATAGGCAACTTAGTTTAGTTTACTTTCTTTCAAACACCATCAGCAAGAGGGAGCTTCCCCTCCTAATTTGAAGAGCAGTTTATCTGTGCATAGCTATCTGTTTCAAATACGCATTCCAGAGGTGCAAATTTAAACGCCGACACAATCTTCAAGGGGATGGCAAGAAATTTTCAAGTTACAATCCAACATCAAGACACCGTCAAGACGACGCATACCAAAATGTGAATTATAACTGAAGTTAAGTTTATAAAATACTCCAATTGACCACACAAGGAAAACTTGCTGTCAGCAAGCCGCTAGTGGTATGGACTAAAACGAACTTGCCTCGATTAACACTACAAATCTACAGCTAACATCTATTTGCATGAAATGAAAACTACGCTACTTTAAGCTACTTTACGCTACTTGAAGTAGAAGGGGTGAAGAAATCTCGCTAGCTATTCATAACAGAGACGAATTTCACCATCAATGAAAGATCTTTTATTATGAAAGTTTTCACAACAATCTCTTACAAAAGTTTTAAAAGGAAAACTTTCCTTCTCCAAACTATGCTAAGCTATCAAACTATCTCTCTGCTCTAACAAAATGTCTACTCTCTTATCTCTAGTCTCTACTTCTAATGAGTACAAATGAGGGGGACTCCCCCTTTTATAGATAGCCCAGTCCAATGGACGACTCAGATTACAATCAAATGAACAGCTTAGAATAAGCCACCTCAACCCTAACCCTAAAAACTGCCAGAATGGGGAGTGGTACAATAAATGAATCAAAGATTCCCACTCACTCCCAAAATAGTAAAGGCAATTAATGCCCACAATCAGTCTTCCAGAAGGTCATCATCCAGAAGTGTGTTCCTGTTCGCTTTCTCCTTGGCTGCAGAATCAATGAACCTGGCAAGCACAGCCTCAACCTCTTGAGCTGAGATAGGTGGAATGTGATCAAGCTGAAATTCCAACACCGTGACTGACTGCCCATGCCGTGTGCAAGATTTTCTCCAAGCAACCAAAGCATCCTGTGTATTCTAAATCAGGCTGGAGAAAGTCGAAATATTTTCAAAGTCATCCTGCACAAAAATCTTCACCTCTGAAAAGAAAAGTGGCAGCCTACTCCTCAATCCATCAGTAGTCACCTCATCAGGATTCAGCCGCCTAGCAAAGATTGCTTCCAAGGTGTTCAGGACTCCGACAATGATGTTTGTCATAGCCTTCTTGACTCTGGAAGAATCCACTCGTGTTGCATCAAAGAATCCACGTCCTGTGACTACTAAAGAGTACCAACCGGCAAAATTGTACCTATCACCCTCCTGAATAACTCCTCCATCAATCAGCATCTGCAAGGGAGTATGCATCAATGCCTCCAGACACTGAATAACTTTTCTATGATAGACGTGAGCATCACCCCAGGCCTAATCAACTGCCTCCATTCGTGCCATAATGTCGGAAGCTTGCTGGTAAGCATGAGCAAGATCTTCCATGAACTTCTCTGTCTCGGCACGAACACCTGTAACCCATTTGTCCACCTCCTGTGCCATTTTTCTCAAGTCCTCCAAGCCACTGACCGATGCTCTAGAAAACTCGGCTGGAAGCTCAATCGCCGGAATCTCCTGCCCACAAGGACGAGACAAATGTTGCATGTATCCTATCAAAGTCTTGTGCTCTTTCTTCAATTTCTTGTACTTCCCTCCTGTCCTGAGCAATCTGTCCTTCAGCGCCTGATAGGAGTTATCACACTCCTCAATGATCTGTGCACCCGTGGGACGACCTAACTCCATGGTTGTGATCACATAATTTTCTAGCACTGCTTCATCTCGATCACAATCAACCCTCGGCACAGCTACGTGAAGGGTGCAAGAGCCATCCTAATCTGTTGAGATCTTCGAGAATTTCCTAGCTCTCTTCTTTGGTGGAGGCGCAATGATCCGACTCAAAAATTCCTCCATCTCAATTGCTGGATCAGCCTCTTCACTGGGGCTCCTTCTCATTCTATCTCTGAGCCAATCAAGTACTACCTGTTGTATATCAAATGACTGTTCATCTCTAGCTTCCTCCTCACGAACTTCCTCTCTAACTTTATTCTGGCGAGGCTCATTGGCCTCTAATGGTTGAGTATCTCCTAAAACTGCATCATCCTCTAGAGCAGTCTCTAACTCACGCTAGAAGTGAGTGTCAGTAGCAGTTTCCTCATCTTCCTCCTACCGATCATCCCTAGTAGGTGCGTTGACACTCTGGCCAACTTATTCTCTTCTTGGTGGCTGATTTTCCTCATGTAATTCTTGCTCCTGATTCAATGCATTTCACTGATCAGTGAAAAGCGAAACCTCCTGTATGCTTGGAGAACGTGTCTCCAATGGCGTGGGTGACTCTAACACATCTCTTGGAGGTTCCGGCTGAACTGGCTCTTTCCTTCGAGATTCTGGACCTCAGGTAATCTATTTCTTCCTACTGGTAGTCGGCATCCTATGATCTCCCATCAAGTTGTAAGTCAAAGGAATTGACCTACTCTTCAATCTGCTCACATGCCTTTCAACCCATGCTCTGGTGAAAGTTAGGACCAGTATACAAAGTGTGTCCAAATCAGCAATCTCTGGCTCTGACCAATCTGGAAGTGGAAGTGGCGTGTCTCTCACTGCCTCATAATCTGGATGGAGAACATTCATGTCCTCGTCCACCTGGTCTGGTACAAGAATAATTTCACACTCCCTAATCATGCTTATCGGTAGCCTCGAGAACATCCTCTTTCTGACTTCAGCCTCATCTAATGTATTAGCCCAGTAATCCTCAATATTTTCCTTATGAGCAAACTCCTCTAACAGTATCCATCTAATGTTCCTATGAGGATCATAATATTGCCTACTAGTGTGATAGGAAAGGTGGAAAAATTGAAGCTCATTCTCAGCTTCCCTGGCTGCCTGAAGTGAAGGACACACTTCATCTGAATTACCCACGATAATCGGGAAGTCAATTCCTCCCTTCTTCTTTCTCTTCTAAATTTTATCGTAGGCAACAAGTTGCCTAGATATCTCTAACATTAAAATTTGGTTCGTTGGGTACTTAGGCAATCTATACGGGTATGAAGAAAACCCTTGCAGCCTGATGTAAGAGAATTTTGGAAACTGAATAAACCAACACCCATACCTTTATATCAATTCCTGAGCTTCCCTTGAGATCCTATGATGAGTCCTTTGCTGAAGTGATCTCGTTATATGCATGGTGAAAGCATCATTGACTCGCTTGTAATTGGACATACTTGTCATGTGCAGCTGTGGACAAGCCTCATGAATTCTAAACTGATGAGAGCCTCAACCAATTGGCTCCTTGTAGGATATTCCTCTGTACTTTGTCATATGAGCCAACATGTAAACAATGTAGGAGCCCATGTAAAAAGTCTTTGTCCTCCTCAAACTCCAGAGCTGCTCATGCAAATTGCCACTAATCATCACTGCCCAGTTGATATAATAGAACATCCATGGCTCAAAGATAAACGCCTGACGACAGCCTCCAACTCTGCTAAGCATCATGACCAGGTCACAATACTCCTGCTTCAAATCGTCTGATATAATCTGCTTCAGCAACTTCGTGCGAGAAGGCTTGGGCTTGTTCATCCAGCGAGCGTTGATCATGTCAGCACATCTCTCGAATGTTGAAGCATACATTCGCTCAGCACGCTCTCTTGTCTTGTAAATCATCCTCTCGTGCGATGGGATTCCAAAAGCTTCATCGATAGCTGCAGGAGTGAGGTTGACGAATACTTGAACATCTGGTGAGACAATAGACCTGTGATCAGGATCATAGCAGTTAACACATTCCATTATCAGCTCCGGGCACTGAACAGCTGGCGGAAAACCAGCAACTGCATACAACCCACTTCGAACAATGTTGAGCGAAGTGATTGAAGGACGATGACTACCAACTCCCATCATCTGACTTTTAAAAGCCTCCATGATGAATGAGCCCAAATTTGTATTAGCCATCTTGCCCAACTTCGAGGTGAATTTTGACTCTGGCAGGAAAGGTTTGCTTAGCTTCTTGATAACAGCCTGCCTAGATGCAACATTGCTATCTCTGCCAGTTGCTCTTACTTCATCCATCCTGCAAAATAACAAGCAGTCATCAGCAATTAACTTAGAAAAATAAAATAACATGGGCTGCCATTCGACTTCTAAAATTGAGAAGCTGCAACATTATATTTCATCTGCAAACCTCAACTTCTCCTCTAGCAATTTCGAACTTTCAACACTTAGAAAGTTTCAAGCAAGCTTCAGCAACTTCACAACTTAGATAAAATCGGCCAACTTTGCTTTCAGCAACTTCTCAGCACTTAGACTTTTCAAATCTTAGCTTCAGCAATTCTCTTTCACCTCAAATCGAATTCCTTCAACACTCAACTACTGCAATCTCAACTTCAGAGCTAGAATCGAACTTGCCAGCCTGATGGAGAAAAATGAATAAACTCTTAGCTCATATAGCCAAGTCGAATTCTAGAAGGAAGCCAAATTTAGCTAATTCATTAAATCTCCACTACTTCACAGCAGGAATTCGAATTTCCCTCCTCTGGCAATTTCAACACTTGTCACTTGGCGTCTGGAATCTTGACCTTCTAGAATTTCAAAAGATTTACCTTGACTGGCGTACTTAGCATTTAAATTCATTTTGAAAACATTCACTTCAAATTCACTCTTTAAGAAATTTAATTCACCAGCTGAAGCTCTGACATTTAATTTTATTCATCTCTGACTCTAGAAGATTCATCTCACGATGAATTCGATCAAATTCATCTAGGCAATCCATTTCGAATTCATCGTCTAAGGCATTTTACCTTTGAAAATACATTTTATTCATTTTTCCTTAGAAAAATTTAAATTTTCCTTAGGAAAATTCATTATTTCAAGTGCCAATCAAAATATCCATCTTGAAAGTCTTGGTGAGCAGTGGAAGATTTTAAAATCCATCCCTTGTTGCAGACGTCCGATACCCAGAAGAAAATTTCCTTCAGAATGCGTCGAATTCATGGGTCTACAAACGAAAGGGTACATTTAATTTTTGAATTTTAAACCTTAGAAAAAACATTTTTCATCAAATTTAATCCAGTTCTTCATCTCTGGGAGTATTTTCTTGCTTTGACTTGAAAATTTTCATCATCCTTGCGAAGTTGGCTCCCTCTAACTCATCCATTGCCAATTTTATTCATGCCTCTGAAAATTTCACACCTCTTCATCAGACTTAGGTGTATTTTCCCTAGAAGGTGAAATTTAAATATTAACACTTAGGGAAAATATTTTAAATCCTTTTTATCAACATGGGGGCATATAGGCATCAAGGAGAAATTTGAATTTTTCCTTAGAAAATTTTCTCCATTCATCTTCAGTCATGACACATATAGCCTGTGGTGAGGAATTTTTATCAACACCTATATATTTTCAATGCCTAGCATATTTCCCCATTTTAAATTTTATCCCTAGCATGCACTTTGGGTGCATATAGCACATCATGGAGGATATTTTTATTTCAACGCTTTCCATTCATATCACCTTGGGCCATTTGATACTTAGAAGAGGATTTCACCATGCCATGGTAACTCTTTTCACCAACTTCACCTTCACTTAACCACCACTTAAGTGAAGTGGGCGCATTTGAGGTAGTGAGCAGGATGAACCTCATGCCTTAGAAATTTTCTTCTCATCTCCACCTTGCATGGGCACATTTCAAGGGTCAGGGTGGATGAACTTTAACACTTAGGATTTTCTTAGCCTCCACTTTGAAGAGGGCGCATTTAGCATGTGGAGGTGGACAAACTTCATGCCTTAGAGAATTTTATGGCTTCCATCACCTTGACTTAGCATGGGCGCATTTGGAGGGGTCAGCAAGATGAACTCAGTGCCTTAGACAATTTTATCAACCTAGCTTGAAGATGGGCGCAATTTCAGGGTGGAGGAGGATGAACTTCAGACTTAGAACTTTTCTCAGCTGCCTGCTCGTGCCTTACTATATTTAGTAAGTCCTTTGATTTTCACATCTCTGAAGCTCGGATCGATTCGAAATTTCAACCATAGGATCCTTATGACCTACTTAACCTGTTCACATTGCCATCCCAAGCTGACCTGCTATTTATAGCACGTTCTGAAGGTGGTTTACTATTTATAGCAACTGCCTGTTTCTAAGACCTCCACAACTCCATTTGACTTGAAATCTGAATGACGTGACCCTCATCGGACGACTTGCCCATTCACACTGGCGCCTATTGCCGGTTTACTATTTTTAGCCAGTTTCTAGAATGCCTTACTATAAATAGTAAGTGCTCCGATTGCCTTCAAATTTTACCGGTGGACAGCCTGAAAGATACTAATCGTAGTGGGATACACCGGTTTTCGAGAATTCTGACATTTTACCCCTCTTTTTGTGTCCCGAAGTTGGAAACCCTAATTTGACTTGCATGTATATCAAATGACCTCCGTTTGACCTCGTTTTTGTTGCACTTTGCACTGTTTGTGATCCTGATGAGTTGGGCGGCTGCCGGAATGGACCTGCTAAAAATAGTAAGTCTCTGAAAATTGATCATCTCACTTTGCATGTCACACCACTGCGTAGCTCTTGAAAAACTCATAAAGAATCACCTGACATGCGTTGAAAATTCTGACATGCAAACCCTAAAAATAGCCTCAAAAGACGACTTCCTGAAAAGTCCTAATCTTGGTTTGCATGTTATACCGTTGTGAAGCCCTCGAAAAACCCACAACGAATGTTCAAACATGCAAAGAAAATCTCAACATGCAAACCCTAAAAATAGCCCCTGAAAGCTGAATTCTGAAAGTCATCGTCTCATTTTGCATGTTATATCAGCACGTAGGTTTCAGAAAACCCAAAAACAATCTCCAGACATGCATTGAAGTACCTTGCATATAAACCCTAAAAGTTGCTCCAAAGCTGAACCTGCTAAAAATAGAAAGTTGTTCGTTTCAGCTCAAAATTTGTAGATGAGCAGCCTTACATGTTCTGGATGTAGTGTGACGATCGGAACTTCGAAAGTGTTGAGAGAATGCCCCAAATTTGGTACTTACTAAAAATAGTAAGTTATCAGAATTCACTGAAATTTAGTTGGGAACCTGTTGGAAGCATACTGGCTGCAACATGAAGCTCAGATTCCAACTTATTCACTTCATTTGACCTCAAATTGACCAGAAAAGTACAAACCCTAATTTCATAGACTTGGCCAAAATTTCACGTTTAAGCTCACAGACGGGCACATCCCAAAAAGCGGACAGCAGAAAGAGACAGAAAGAGAGAGAGAGAGAGAGAGAGAGAGAGAGAGAGAGAAAACCAAAGCCAAAAGGCCAGAATGGAGCAAAAATTAGGGGGTCCCCATTTTGAATGGGGCGATGTGTGAAAAGGTCACAACAGTACCCTGATAGAACTCTAACCAGCAAAGTAGGACAGTCATCAATCATTGTAGTAGGAGGTAAACCCTATGAAGATAGGTCTGGAATACAACTGTCAACATGCCTACCTCCAAACCATATACTGAAATTAGTCAGCAACTCGATCATATACCTCTCAAGACCAACTGACTCCTCTTGCTTATCTAACACAAGAGACCCTGCACTTGAATCCTAAGTGTGTCTCATACTGCTTTCCTCATCCTGTGCCCTAACTACCATAAACAACTGAGTCTTTGTTGAACATGAACATCTAGCCAAGCTCGATTCTAAGTAGAGCTCATCCACATGAATCTCGGATTCCTAAAGGGCTAACTGAGTACTCCTCAAGGAATAACTGGTAACCATAATCTCATGAGTAAGCTTATCTACTTCATCTTCTTTCCTTCTCAAAGCATCTAAATAGACCTCAGCGAGGTTGAGAAGGTGATCACAGTCTGAAAGAAGGTGCAAATAGTTTGTCTTCATTGTTCCCATACCTTCTTTTATCTCCTATAAGCTGTCATGAGAAGAATCTGCTTCAACTCCCTTTTCTCTTCTCTCCAACTAAACCATCCAAAGGTGATTCTCAATCAGTTTATGCATTGTATCATGATGAGATAATGCTGCCACAATCCCATCCTCATTCACCTTCAACTGGTTCTTCAAACTGTGCGGACTATGGGGTGTATGATTAGCTTCTATTCCACATGAAGAAGCTTCCAATTGTGCCTGAAATTCTTTTTCTGCAAAGTCTTGTATGCACACATTCTGATCTGGAATTAGAACAAGACTAATTCCACCTGTATGTATATCCTCAATGCTCTTATTCGGTGTCCAAACACAAGAGGGCTCCATTTGTTCTTTGAGTTCATCATCCCACACAACTGATTCACTAGATGATGGTATGCTAACCTCCTAAAAAGAAGGTGGAAACTGTAAACCAAATGAGATCAACTCTTTTGTAGTCAGTTGTTCCCTGAACTTCTCTATCTTTTGCTCAACCAATCTTTTTGTGAGATCATATGCTATAGTAGAAACATGTTCTCTTCTCCAAATGGCTAACAAATCTGATTGTACATGTTTGCATTTATCCTCATCTTCATCTAAACTCAAGGAAAAGATACCGAACATACTTGCCTTCACATTGTCTGAATGTCTTTACCTGACTACGGAGATGAAGCAATCAAAAAACTGGAGAATTAAGTCATCACAGCTGAAATCAAACAAGAGGTAACATAACTTACCCTTTTCCACAAACTCAAGAATTTTAACCCTCTTACTGAAAGTAGGGATTTTGACATAATAGAACCCCTAAAAACTCTCCACTATTAGCTGAAATATCACTCTCATAGTATCGTCATCATATGGTGTCTGAGGTGTTGTAATTTGTGCAACTTCACTAATGCAAGTGACAACTGTCAATCTTACTTCTTCATCCTGATGTCTCAACAACTCTGGCTTGACCAATGAGTGCACCAATGAGACAAAGTTCTACTCATTATTTTAGAAGGTGATTGACTGACCTTGGATAGACAATCTTCAGCTTCTTTCAAGATACTTAGAAGAACTTCTTTTGATTGAGATTAGTCATTAAGTTTTATACCTATAGTGAAAAGTTGAAAAGTTTCCCACACAAATTTTCCTTTTTCCTTTGCAATCTCCGATCATACAAGATACTAAGATCCATGTAATCAACAAAAGAAAGCTGAGCACAAATATCTGCTCCCAATGATGTATAATTTCCATAAACTTCCCAAAATATTTCTTCTTCGCTGACAGGCTCCATTCTATGTCGTGACATCATTTGAGTAACACACCCAACAGGCTGGCAGAATCTTGGCTCTGATACCACTGTAAAGAGCCTTTCCAAAACTAATCCAATTTTCTAAATTTGAAGTTACTAGAATTTTGACAAACAGTTGTCTTGCAAGCTCTTTAACTACTGGTTATTGTTTTCTTTTTGTGTTTTGAGGAAAATGATGATAACATTTACTTCAATAGCTCAAATGGAAATGTACAATTGACTGAACTAAATTGGTAAATGCAATTTAATTTATTTTCTGACTTTTCAAGTGCATAATATGGCAGTAAATGAAATGCAGCTATACTAATACCTAGCTACAACATAAGACATTATAGCAAACAGTTGGCATACGAACTCAGACTCAAGTATATGGCTGCCCAACTTGTTACATTCTATGCCAAAGGATTACAATGATATCAAGACAATAACAACCCAAATCGACTCATTCCAACATATATATATGGTTTATCATATTTATTTCAATCTGCTGTGACAAAGATTTACTATGACTGATATGCAACGGACAGACTACAATATTTGAAAATCTGATTACAATGCTCAAGAAAGTGACTGATTTTTCATTACAAATATAATCATGCAAATGCCCTAAAGGCTTCGATTTATACTGACTTTTACAATGCAAAATATGCAAATATGATGAAAGGAACATGTGATTTTGTGCTGATATGATCTGTAGATGAAGTGGCAGCCTGTAGAAGACTTTGTCAGCAATTAAGGAGCCTTCCTTATGTTGAATCGACGCCCTAAAGGTGCCGCCCCTGTTCTGATGTGCAGCCTTCAATTTAAAATCGTGGCAGCCTTTAAACCACTCCAAATACCTCCTAGCGTCATCACCTAGGCTCCCTAGCTGGAGCGATCCAATGCCCACAAGAAATCGATGCAAGGAGTAACCTCTATGAGCAAAAATCTGAATATTCAGTCTGCAGGTTGACTTTAATAATGGCAGCAATATAGCTTGAAAAAACTCACAAATTCACCAGTGATATGTAGCAATAAAACTCCCCAAATTATTAACTCCAAAATTTGAAAGGCCGTTAAATTTTGATAATATCAAATCACCAACAATGAAATCTTCTTTCAAGTGAAATTGCAACCATAAAACAACTATTGCAACTCTTTCAGTGAAATAATGATTGCAACAATACCTCAGCTACTACAATTAAGCAAACCCTCAGAAAATGCAATAATAAACCAGCTATTGCATTCAATCAAACTCCTTAGTAGAAGGGCAATAATACATCAGCTATTGCATCTATCAAAAATCTCCAATGAAGCACCTGTAGAAACCCTTGATAGATTTCTCAACAATTTCCAACTAGGGTTAATCTTTCACAACCAAAACCGGTACCCTAGAGTCTTCAAACCCTCGGGCAATGCAAGCCTCAGCTCTTACGACGCAGGTATGGAAAATAGAATAACTCAAGACATGATGAAAATATCTTGCATTGAGCTCCTTATAAAGAATTCTCATCCAACTTCAAAAAGCTTCTAAAAATAACATTATTTTATTCCTTTAAGTGACTTTATGATTTATTATTTTATTTAGTCACTTTATTAAATCAATTAAATATAAAGTCATCCTTTTGATATTAATTTATTGGAATAACTTTATAAATAATTAATCTAATATTTAATTAAAATAATCAATTAAGCTATCCTTTTGAAATATCATTAATTTGGACAACTTAATCAATTAAATTAATTAAATCACGACACCTCCAATTTGGGGACATGACAACAACTTGTGTGGTAAGAGGTTTTGAATCTCCTAGGGTTGATTTTTATACTAATGATGTAGCAAAGCCATCTGCAAGCTATACATTATTCAAATGGGGTAATGAAAAGCATTTGGAAATGGCCATTAAAGGGTGGTTCCCTAGGGAGGCTTGGCTAATCACATATAGCTTTTCCTACAATTTCTTTATGCATTTTTATCAAAGTGAATAATCAGAAGAATCTCGCACTCCTAAAGTTGATTAAGTATGCATCCATGTTAACCCATAATACTAAGTCTTAGCCTTTATGCATGTCAAGTTTGTTACGCTGAATTGTAAGATTGTATTAAAATTACATTATCACAAGCATAGAATGGTATCAATATATTGTTATAATGATGAAATTTGCATACCCATGCCATTTCCCATTTATTTTTATGCCCATTTCAAGGAAATGTATTGATACATGTACATATTGACAAATGGTGCAATATTGTGTGAAGTTGGGATTATTCCTTTTGCCTCTACCTATCCCTAAACACATATTACTATGCTTTTATAGCCCATGCCTTATCCCTATGCACACATACTCCAATACATTCACCTTAGCCTCACATTTATTGCACTTATCTATAAACCTACCTCCATATCGCTGCTATACACCCAAATCTGATTGTTTGCCCACCCACAATCATTTCCACAATTGCAAGGTCGATCCCACAATCATGGACTTGACCCATACCTTTCTAGAATTCAAATTTCAATTTTAGCCAATTGTCCCACTTTATTTCCTACCCTAAGCTGCCTAAGCACACATTTTGCAAAATTTGATGTTGTATTCTAGTATTTAAACACATTCATTAGCATTTATTTTCCACATCCAAAATCAGCGAATCCTGTCTCATCCTAGAGCACTAAAATAGTAATCAATAGTGGACATTTAGATTTAATGCACTAAATGGAGTAACAAATCTGCATACATCATTCTAGGGACCTTGCTTATTATCTTAAAAAAAAATGATACTTTTTGGAGGTTGACTCAAGAGAACATGACTCCTTGCAACACAAAAACCACCTTTTCTAGGTATTTTCAAATACCACCAACCCTTAGATATCAAAAGAGAGTAAAAAATTAAAGACTAGCCAAGCAAACTATAGAGAAGAACTTGACATTGCACAAGGTTGAGTGTGGACTCCGAGGACAATTCTGCAATCATGCACCTAACCTGGACCTATGGACTTGACCATAGACAAAGCAATAATCTAATGTAGGATTTGAGCCATTTTGCTAATAGAGAGATCACATTTCCCAAACAGATCATCCTGATTTTAGACTCTTCATCAAAGATTTGCATTCTTTGGCCATAGAGCTAAGTACTCCTATCGATTGCATTTACTTTCCCAAATTTTTTTTGCAAGAATCTAATTTATCAATCCTAATTGCCATCATCTAACCTATGCTGGTTTGTGTGTAATTGTTTGCATTTACTTCGTTATCCTTGGTTAAGCATAAGGAAACTTCATTTTCCTTTACAATCATAAAGCCAAAAGAAAGCAAGATTAGAAAAGAAAAATGAATGTACAAATAAGAGCATATTAGAGCATATCTATACAATATCAGCAAATGAAAGTAAAACATTGATTATTCGACTAGGTCACTTCGAGGTGACCTCTAAAGTCCTACAAGTACAAAATTCACAATCTAACCACTACATCCTATAAATAGCATGTTGTACCCCAAATTAAAAATTTTGCTACACTTAGGCATTTTGAAGAAATGGTCAAAAGTCTTTTCAAAACTGTCAAAAAAATCTAAAAATGGATTTTGCATGTCATGCATGTTAGTCAAAAACTCAAAATTTTAAAAATTTGAGGATTTGGATCTACTCAGAGCGACCTTGTCTACAAAACCTAGATCTCAGTTTTTCGACCCTAAATTTTAGGAAATTTTCTAAAAATAGACTTTTTTTTGGGTTTTTCTAGGTTTCTTCTCAAATGGATGTTGGCAAAATTTTCTAAAAATAGAATGTTTGACTCCAGGGGTTCAAACTGATTTTGATTGGCTTAAAATACTTCCTCATCAGGTCAGTCCAGTCAAAATCGTCAAAAGATTAGATTTTCTTTGGTGGGTCTATTCTATTTTTTTTAGAAGCTAAAATAGGAGCTCCAAGGTCATCAATGGAGGTTGCTCAACTGTCGGGTGCCAGATTCAAAGTCTCAAGCACTGCACAGATCAAGAAACGACAATAGATGTTTGAGGAACGAGGAACGAAGGAAGGAAGTTGGAGAATCTTGAAAACTGAGGAAAAATGGTTAAGTTTGGAGATGCAAGGCACCCCCGCCTAGTCAAGGCACCCTCTCCTAGTCAAGGCACCTAGCCAATCATGCCTTAGAATATTTTTCAATCCCGACAGTCGAAGCTCGAAGGACGAAGAATGAAGAATGAAGCAAAGTTGAAAACTGAGAATAAAAGCTATCTCTAGCAAGCTTAGGCGCCCCTGGTAGCCAGGGGTGCCCATCATTTCAAGGGCTTTGTTGGAATTACAATTTGCACCTCTACAGTGTGTATTGGCAACGGACAACTATGCACAATTGAACTTCTCTTCAAATTAGGAGGGGAAGCTCCCTCTTTTGCCGATATGCTTAAAAAGTAAAATAATCTAAATCCTATCTTTCTTACTCAGCTGGAAGAGGCACAAGGTTAAGAAAACCAATACATTACAACTAAGGCTTTTCCCTAGTTTCTGCAGATCCTTAACTACAACTAAGCTAATGCCAAAACTATCCTATCTCCTCTAGATAAACAAAGCAAGAGGAATTAGGAGCAATAAATTGGTATATGATAAGCTTTAAGTCAAGATTTCCAAGGCAGTGAGACACTTATCCGAGGCGTAGGCTGAAATGAAGGTTATTGGAAACAACATCAAATGGTAAGTTAGTTCTCAAGATTCCTAAGGAGGCGGGACAACTTGAAATATTCCCCCTTAATTTTTCCCAAAATTTAACACACAAATCAACAACCAATCACTGATTAGTGTTAGCTCCAAATGCAAATCAGCATGGAAAGTAACTCTAACCAAGAATGTTCACCAAGATCCCAATGTGGGCGAGGTGATAGCATATGGTCAGAGGATCATTAGGAATAAATTGAACTGAAATTACAATTCATCTATTGATGCAGGCATTCACAAGCAATGGGCATACCCCACTTATTTAGTGAGTGAGATTATTACATTATTAAAGGCGGCAAGCCAACCATTTAAATCCTCACTTCCACTTATTAACGTGGGGGGAATACAGTCCACACAACCACTTATTTAGTGGGGGGAAACTTACAATTAAAGAAAGATGATTATTTAAACTCAACCACTCAATCGTGGGAGTATGAAATTTAAACTAATTGCAACAAATAAAATAAATAGCTGTTAGTACTACTAATCATCTTTACAATGAATTAAACAGCTGCAAATAAGAAAGATATGCTTCCAAATCAATCAATGGTTAGAGTAACACTTTCTCTAACTCTTACAATACAATAATGATATAAAAATGAAGCTCAAATCAGCATTATATCAAAAACTAACAAGTCTGATCAGAAATAGAGAATACAGAAAATCAGACCAGCAAGTAAGAAAATCACCATAATGGACGTAACTCCTTCAATACAGCTCTAGAAAGCTTCAAACAACAGTCAAATGAAGCCTCCAAACATGGCGTACATCTTCCAATAAGAAATTTGAACCTTAAACATGTTGGCGTAACAACTAACACCTCTGGAGTAGAAGTTGTTATGAACAGCCTATGTACACTACGCAATGAGTGCTCTTCAAATTAGGAGGGGAAGCTCCCTCGTTGTGCTTTGACAAAAATAC
>VDFB02154728.1:0-19421 GCA_007258455.2 Sequoia sempervirens | reverse complement strand
TGGGAAAGCATTTTAATGGATTTCATCACTGGGTTGCCCAAGGCCCAAGGGAAGGATTGCATTTACGTGGTAGTTGACAGATTAACCAAGTTTGCTCATTTTTTTGCCATTACCAGCACTTTTTCTGCAGCCCAAGTTGCAGATTTGTTTTTTCGAGAAGTGTTCAGGCTTCATGGGTTGCCAAAGAATATTGTCAGTGATAGGGACAGCAAGTTCCTAAGTACCTTTTGGCAGGAAGTGTTCAGAATGAGTAGTACTGTGCTTACTCCAAGCACGAGTTATCACCCTCAGACGGATGGGCAAACAGAAGTGGTGAACAAGTGGTTGGAAGGCTACTTGAGAAATTATGTGTCTGAACAGCAGAAAGCTTGGGTCAAGTGGCTGCATATAGGCGAGTACTGCTACAACTCTACCTTCCATATGTCAATCAAAATGTCTTCTTTCTTGGCACTTTATGGATATGAAGCACCCAGCTTTGCAGATTTGGTGTTTGGTGAAAGCAAAGCACCATTAGCCAAGGATTTGTTGCAACATAGTCAGGACCTAATGAGATCCTTGAAGGATAACTTACAGATTGCACAAAATCAGCAGAAGTTGTATGCTGATCAGAAGCGTATTGAGCATTCTTTTGAGGTTGGGGATATGGTCTATCTCCGTTTACAACCTTACAGATAGTCAACTCTCAAGAAGAGTGGAGTTGAGAAGCTCAAACCTCGCTTCTATGGGCCGTTTAGGGTCATCAGAAAGGTTGGGGCTGTTGCTTATGAGTTGGAGCTACCTTCAGATAGCAGAGTGCATAACGTCTTCCACGTGTCTCGCCTCAAGAAGGCACTTGGACACAATGTGGTTGCTTCTTCTCAGTTGCCACCGTTGGACGAAGAAGGACAGTTGGTTCTGGTTCCCGAGTCGATACTTGACTTCAGAGAACGTTCCTTGAGGAATCAGACTATCAGAGAATGTTTGGTAAAGTGGAAGAACCTGCCGATGGAGGATGCAACTTGGGAAAGTGATGAGATAATGCAGCATCCTAGTTTACAATTGCTTGAGGACAAGCAATCTTGGGGAGGATGGATCAGAATGTCCCTTTCAAGCCTGCTAGTTCTCAGATCAAGTAGCCTTTCCTGTTCCTGAGATATTCTGGGGTTAAAATTAGGGTTTCAATTTTGAGAGGTCATTGTTCTGGAGATGTCAGCTTTTAATGTATGGATTCCTTTCCTGGTTTTCAGAGGGCTTCGTGAATGGTACACTATTCCGCATTTTGTACTTTTTTGGAATTTACTTTATTTTTTAGTAAATCTCTATTTTTGGCGCTTGGCGTGTGATGATGTTCAGCTCGGTTGACTTCCTGTTTCAATGGTCAGATGTTTGGATCAGTTTTGGCTTCAGTGCACCTCCAGAGGGATAAGTTAAGTTATTTCATTAAAGGCACATTTAAATATTATATT
The DNA here is from genome assembly GCA_007258455.2 of Sequoia sempervirens. NCBI lineage: Eukaryota > Viridiplantae > Streptophyta > Pinopsida > Cupressales > Cupressaceae > Sequoia > Sequoia sempervirens. The sequence continues at coordinate 17,976 of VDFB02154728.1, read as the reverse complement.
TCAATGTTGACCTTGGGCTTAGAAGTAATGACTTAAAGATGTTTTAAAAAGGGGCCATTGAGGGTGGCGCCCTCATTAAATGTTTATTTTAATTATTGCCTAAGTCAAGCAAGATGATGTGGGGCGCACTTTTCAAGATGGACTTTTAATTAAAATATCATTTATTAATCTTTGAAGGAGAAAGTACGCCTTCTTGAGGGGATCAGAGAATTTGACCTAAAAGATGATTTTAGGGTTTCGTGAAGTGAAACGAAACTTATAAAAAGAGGGCTTGTGCATCAGTTTGGGTTATCTTGGAAAATACACCGTTATGCTGCCGGATTGAATCTGGATCACTTCGAGGGATGAAGACCTCCTAACCATTGGGCATCACTTCGTGTTTGAGAAATAACATCTAGTGGTGAATTTCAGTCTACGTGTGAGTGCATCTTTAGTTCATTCATTGTATGTTCAGATTATTGTAATCTTAGTTAGATTGGTATATTCATGTTTCAGCTTATTGCATTATTGTAGACAGCAGATTCGAAGTTTTATTCATATCTCAAAAAAGACAAAAAATATCATTGTGGGTATTGCATTATTAGATAAGTTTGCCCTAGGCGCCCATGTCTTCCAGTTTATAGATTTTTAGAAAGAGTCTTGAATTTTTAAGAGAAGGTCGAACTTCTCAGCAGGCCGTACCACTGTACTTGCCTTGGAAATTGTGCAATATTCATTTAAGGCATTTGGCATTGGTTTCATGTTATTAGTTTGAGCGCTATAATGTTAGGATTGCTGTGCATCAGGAATATCATCATTTGAGCAAGTTATTAGGGTTTTGTGAGCAATTGTATAGATCTATAGACTGCTGTCATATCATTGTATTGAGCAGATTTGTAACAGAAAACAGAAAACAATATCTTGTCTCCGAAGCTCGTGGGTTTCGCAATTCCTAAACGTGATTAAGGTGCTCCTCTTGGTACAATGTTGATCCTTTAAATTCAAGTGATATTGACAGGCAAATTCTTATGATTTTGTACAAACTGACAGTAGTACTGGCAGTCTTCTTTCTTATTCAAATCTGGTTGTAATTGTCAGTTCAATTAAGTTATTGTAATTGTTAGATCTCCGCCCTATGGTCGCTACTTTCCCTTCTTGGGTCAGCAAGCACATTCTGGGTGTAGAGTAGATTCAATATTCAGCATTTCTTTCAAGTTGCTTTCAGTATTAGTTGAGATAGTATAACTCCGCCCTATGGTAGCTACTTCCCATTGTGGGTGAGCAAGCACATTCTGGGTGTTGAGTAGTTTTATTATTCAGCATTTCTTTTCAAGCTTTGCTTTCTGTAATCACTCCGTCATATGGTCGCCCCTCACTCCACCTTGGATTGGGTAGCACATACTTGACGTTGAGTTCCCTTCTGTATCTTGGATTCAATCTTCTGCACATTTCGGTTTATTCATCTAACCCTAACGGGTGCACTTGCTTGAATGTTGTAATCTGTTATTTAAAAAACGAAAAAATTTGGCTCGGTATATTTCCCCACCGCCTAACTATTTCTTCCTCGACTCGACCCCGTAATCTGTTTCTTCCCGCGGTAAGGCCCCGCGGATCTCCCATCATGTTGTGGAAGCCAAAGCAATTGACCTACTTCTTCAATCTCGTTTCACTCCGTCTATCAACCTATGCCTTGTAAATGTCATAATCGGGGATAAAGAGACGAATTCAGTAAACTCGGCTTCACCTTCCAATCTAATGTGGAAGTGGAGTATCTCAACAGTTGCATAATCGATGTACAACATCTTATACCTCGTTTCACTGTCCGAACCGGTAATCACCCCTACATTCCCCGGACGAGTAATCGACAACCGAGAAAACATTCTCTTCCTTACTTCAATCTCATCCACTGCATCAGCCCAATAATCTTCAATGGTGGCCTTATGTTTGAACTCCTCCGACAAAACCCAATTGATGTTATGGTGCGGGTCATAGTGCTGTCGGCTTGTATGATATGAGAAGTGGTAAAATTGAGCTCACTTTCAGCCTCTCTAGCTGCCTGCATCGAAGGACACACCTCATCCAAGTTGCCCATTACAATTGGAAATTCTATCCCTCCCTTCTTTTTCTTCTTTTGGATTTTATCAAAGGCTAGCAACTGTCTAGATATCTCTAGCATCAATATTCTATCTGTTGGGTATTTAGGCAGCCTATACGGGTATGATGAGAAACCTTGCAGCCTAATGTAAGAGAATCTCGGAAATTGTATGAACCGACACCCATACCTTTCAATTAACTCCTGGGCTTCCTTCGAGATTCTGTGTTGCAATCGCTCCTGCAGCAGCCTCGTGATGTACATGGTGAATGAGTCGTTGACACGCTTGTAGTGGGTTGTGCTTGACAGGTGCAACTGTGGACAGGCATCATAGATTTTGAACTGATGAGAGCCGCATCCAACAGGTTCTTTGTAAGATATCCCCCTATACTTCGTCTTCCGTGCCAACATATAAATGACATAGGAGCTCATGTAAAATGTCTTCGTTCTCCTCAAGCTTAGGAGCTGCTCGTGCAAGTTGTCACCGATCATCGCAGCCCAATTGACATAGTCTTTTCCCTCTAGCACCAGGTTGATGTAGTAAAACATCCAGGGTTCAAAAATAAATGATTGTGGGCAACCTCCAACCCTGCTCAGCATCATGATGAGGTCACAATATTCCTGCTTCAAGTCATCCGCTATGATCTGTTTCGGCAACTTCGCACGAGAAGGCTTGGGAGTGCCCATCCAGTGGGTGTTAATTGTGTCCATGCACCTCTCGAATGTGGAAGCATACATCCGCTCAGCCCGTTCTCTGGACTTGTAAATCATGTTCCTGTGCACCGGGATCCCGAAAGCTTCACCAATGGCTGCCGGAGTAAGATTGGCAAGCACTTGGCCATCAGGTGACATGATCGACCGGTGTTCCTTCTCGTAGCAATTAGCACATTCCATTATCAGCTCCGAACACTGTATAGCTGGCGGGAAACCAGCAGCTGCATATAGTCCACTTCGAACGATGTTGTGCGAAGTGACTGAAGCCCGATGACTTCCAATTCCAAACATCCTGTTCTTGAAGGTCTCCAGGTTGACGGAGCCCAGGTTGGTGTCTGTCAACTTGCCCAGCTTTGAAATAAACTTCGACTCTGGCATGAATGTTTTACTCAGCTTCTTGATCGCAGCTTGTCTGGAGGCACCATTGTCCTTTCCGGTTGTCCTCGCTTCAGCCATCTGCAATATAACAAACATTCATTGGCAATTTAATTTATAAAAATGATACATGACATTGCATAGGGGCTGCAGTCGAATTCTAGAAGCTGCAATAACTCTTGTGTTTGCAAACCTCAGCTTCTCTCTTGAATTTCAATACTTAGAACAGATTTCTAAGTAGACTTTGATGGCTTCACTTCACTATCCCAATCAGCAATTAGTAATCAGCAAGTTCGTACTTTTAAGTTCTCGGCTATTCCTTGTTTCAAGGCGTCCCTCTCAACACAAGCAACCTCAATTTTTAGCAATAAATTAAGCTTCAGCCACACTTGTACCAGCAACTTCTTTAACCAGCAAGGGCGTCCTCTTTTACTTCAGCGATTGCACTTCTCAGCAACTCAAGGCGCACCTCCTTCAACTGCAAATTTGATCAACTTCCAAGTGAGCCTCTTCAGCAAACTCAACTCCTCAGCAAAATTCGAATTCCTTCAAGCTCTCCAGCAACTTAAGGCGTCCCTTTTTAACTTAGCAACCTTCAGATTTCAAACTCTTCAAGCAACAATTCACTGCAACACTTCACTCTCAGAGCAAGTTCGACTTCTTCAGCTGTGAAAACAAGTGAGAAACTTGCTCATTTTATAGCTAAAATTTGAATTCTAGAAGAAGTTAATTTTAGCCAGTGCAATTAAACTCCACTACTCCACTTCAAGAATTCGAATTTTCCCTCTCTGGTATTTCTGACACTTGTCTCCAGTCGTCGGGAATCTTATTCTTCTAGAAACTTGACTTTGACTGGCATCCTTGAATTTGTTTTTGAAAATTTAATTTAAATTCATCCTTTGAAATCCACCAGCCGGAGCTCTGTCACTTGAATTTGAATTTTACTTCTCCTCTGCTTTGGAAAATTCGTCCTTGAAAAATTCAAACAAAATTATCCAGGCAACTGACTTCAAGTTCATCGTTCGAAGAAAATTCATTTTAAAAACACATTTTATTCACTCCGCCTTAGAAAATTTTAAATTTTCCCTTAGGAAAATTCACAATTTGAGCACTGATTAAATTCTTCACTGAAAAAGTGTCGGCGAAGTTCGGAAGACTAGGAAATCCATTTATCATTGCAAATATTCAGTACCCAGAAGAAAATTTTCTTCAGAACACCTCGAATTCATGGGTACCCAACGAACGGGTTCATTTAATTTTTCAATTTTGAACCTTAGAAAAATATTATTTTATCAAATTAAAATCCATTCTTCGCCTGTGATCACTCTGTGTTGCTCCAATTCGGAAAATTTGAATTCATCCTGCATTCCTGACTTCATCACTGAGAACATTGCTCGTGCTTCGGAAAATTTCATCACCCTAAGGCTCCAGGCGTATTTTCTAAGAAGAAAATATTTTGCCTTAGAAATTTTTAAATTATTTCACGTTGAGAATTTTCCTTATAAAATTTTATTTGTTCACTTGCCGGTGCTGGGAAATTTCAACTTTACTTGGCAAAATTCTATCCATGCCTAGCACACTGTCATTGCTCACTTCACACTTCACACTTGAAAATATTTATTTAAGAACTCAACACCTAGGCAACTTCTCCAACACTTAGAAAATACTCTAGCACCTTATGACTCCCATCTCCCTAGGCGCATATAGCATTTGAAGAGGAATTTAAAATCACGCCTAGGCAAATTTTTAATACTTTTAGGCTCCCAACACACACGCCTAGCAAAATTTCTCTAAGGCCCACCACCTTGGGCGCATTCTACACATGATGGAGGATAACACCTAGCTTTTATCTTGAGTTTACCACGCCTTGGCAAAATTTTCACCTCAATTACCACCCTCATTCACCATTTACTATCCAAACATGGGCGCATTTGAGCCTATCCACTGGACGACCTTTCAACTCCACCCCTTTTGTCTTGACATGCACAAGTTTGGGCGCATTTTAGAGGGTGAGGAGGATAAAAACGTTTGACCTGTTTGACTCCCTCCTTGCCTTGGGCGCATTTCCATGCATGAGAAGGATAAACGTGTTGACTTGTTGACTCTTCTTTCAAATTGGGCGCGTTTTCATGTAGTTGGTGGATAACCTTCTCCAACGTCCTTGGGTGACTCTTCGCCTTCTATTTTTTTGTCTTCACATGGCTCTGTTTGGGCGCATTTTGCCTAGGGGGAAGGATGAAAATGTTTGACTTTGCTTTGACCCTCTGCAACTTAGGCGCATTTTGATACATGAGAAGGATGGGCGCATTTAGGAGGGTGAGGCGGATTTGAGTGTTGACTTTGCTTTGACCACCTACAACTTTGGGCGCATTTCACCCCCTGTGAAGGATAAGCTTGCATCTTGGGCGCATTTTGAGGGTGGTGGCGGATTTCTCATACTTAGAAAAATTTTAAACCTCCTGAGCTTTCTTTGGGCGCATTTTGGCCTAGTAGCAGGATGAACATCGTTGACTTTCTTTGACTTCTGGTGCCTTGGGCGCATTTGGACCCCTTCGAGTAGATGAACGCTATATTTTAGAATTTTATGCCTCCCTACTTAGCTTTCTGGCGATTTTATGCCCTCATTGATGAAGTTTCGACTTCAGACAAACTTTCTCATTCCTTCGGGCCAGCAAGATCTCATGCCCCTCGCTATTATTTATAGTAAGTCCCTCGACTTGTGTAACCTCTCAAGCCCTAACGACTTTGAAATTTCTCACAAGACCGTGATCCTCATAACCTTAAAACCCTGAGTTTCAAGCATTCCATTTTAGTCACCCCGCTATTTTTAGCATGTTTCAAGGTGGTTTGGCATTATAAATAGTAACTGCTCATAGCCCATGTCAACATCGAGTTGAAATTTGAAATCGAGTATGCTTCCTCACCACGCGCGGACTGGCTTCTACCGACACCTACGATGCACTAATTTACTATTTTAGCCAGCTTCAAATTGACTTTACTATAAATAGTAAGTGCCCTGGCTTGACTCCGGAATTTCACCGTAGCCAGATAGCGCCCTCGGATGGATGCTTATCGCCATGGTTTACATCGGGTTTTCTAAAAATTTTGACTTTTTACGCCTATTTTAGTCTTCGGTTGAAACCCTTAATTTGCTCGGGCGATGATCAAATGAACTCGCTTTCTTTCGCTTTCTCGTGGGTAATCGCGATCGGGCTTCTTGTAATTTTGAACTCGCTGAGTATGGGCCACGACATACCGCTAAAAATAGCAAGTTCCTTTACCGAGTGAGTATCTTTTGGTTTCACACGCATCATCTAAAGCCCGAAAACCAATCGAATCATCCTATTACGTAAAAGAAACCCCGACATGCAAACCCTAAAAATAGCCTTGGAAGGATGAATCCTGAAAGTGGTCGCCTCGTCTTGCATGTTACATCGTTGCGAAGGTCTTGAAAAACCCAGAAGGAATATGCAGACATGCAAAGAAAAACTCTGCATCTGCACCCTGAAATTTGCTGCGGAAGCTAGACTGCTAAAAATAGTAAGTCGCCTCGCTACCAAATTGCATGCAAGCAAATCACATACTCAATGCCGGGTGTGGACTGTTGAAAAATTCAAAAAATGCCGACAAATTGCCCTCAATTTCACACCTTACTTCAAAAATAGTAAGTACCTTTGAATCTCGATGAAATTGGCCGAAGCCCTCACTGATGCCCGCCGGACAACAACGCTAAACTCAATTTTCAATTTACTCAATTTTACTTGACCTTGGACTGACCAGAAACGGTGAAACCCTAATTTTCAGACTTGGTCAGTTTCACACTTAAACTCACCGACGGGCGCAACCCCAGAAAGACGGACATCAGAAAAGAGACAGAGCGAGAGAGAGAGGAAAACCCAAGCCAAAAGACCGGAACAGAGCAAAATTTAGGGGGTCCCCATCTTGAATGGGGCGATGTGTGAAAAGGTCACAACAGTACTACATCTATGTAGCCGGTTCTTCGTGTTCGCCCGGGTTCCGTCCCGTTCGCCTCGGTCCGGTCCCGTCCGGCCCTTCTCGCCGTTCGCCAGTGGTCCTTTTGCATTTAGTCTTGGTTCGCCGGCGAAGAACCCGGTAACCCTAAAAGTTTAAACCCGCGTAACCCAAGCAGAACCCGGGCGTCTGGGCGGCAAAAAGTGATTTTTTTTTTTTTTTAATGTTTCCTTCACTTTGACTTTGACCCACGCCCATGGGAACCCTAAAAGTGACCTCTAAAACATGTTAAACACCTAAGCTGCCTCATTTTCATTCATTTGTTTTGCAAACAAGCATTTTCATTCCAAGAGGCTGACTTCTTATTTTAACTTGTTGGATTGACAAAAGGAGTTGAATATTGATTGTTGAAGCTTCTACAACGATTGCAGTGCCATTCCTACAGATTTGCAAGTGTTCATTGGCTGCTACAAAGATTGTTGAAGATTATTTTTGCAAAAAGGTATGTTTTTCTCATTTTTTTCTCATTTTTTCATTCTTTTTTTTTTTGTTTTACAAACAGAAACTTTGTTTTGCATCTTTTTTTTCTGTTCTTCTATGAATGTATACATTGTGCAAGATTCAAAAGAGCTAGGTTTTAATTTTTTAAAAATTATTATATTTTATTTTCATTCAAATTTTGAATGTGTTGTTTGCAAAACAAATTGCCATAGGAATCACAATGTCAATGGGTTCTACCTCCGGCTCCATAGCTAAACCAAACCCAAAGTTCAAAACAAGTGCAAATTCTCCTCTATGGCAGCGTGTTGAAATGATAAGACAGCTTCCAGGTGGTGGTGGTTATGTTTGGAAATGCAATGGGTGTGATGTTCAATATTCTAGTTCATACCATAGGGTGAAAGCACATTTGTGTGGCATAACTGGAAAAGGCATTTCACCTTGCCCTGGAAAGAAAGATGCCCCTATTCAACCTGAGACAGTTGCAAAATACATTATGGAGCAAGAACTAGCAGATCAACGGGAAGCCCAAAAAGGAAATCACCCTTTGTCAAATAAAAAATCAAAGGGAATGCAGCCCCCATCTAATCCCAATCCCAATATTGTGGTAGAAGACCACCCATTTATGGCCATTCCAAATCTTCAAGCTCAAAGTGCACCACCTTTTGCAAACAAGAGAGCAAAGGGACCTTTGGAAGTTGCATTTCAAAATGAGAGTAGAGCCCTTGCTGACCAATGTGTAGCAAGATGCATATATGCCAATGGACTATCTTTTAATGTTGTTCGTTCTCCATATTGGAAAGAGATGTTGAGAACGGTTAATGAAGCTCCAAAAGGGTACAAGGGCCCGGGTTATGAGAAGGTGCGTAGCACTTTATTGGAAAAGGAGGTTGAGTTGGTTGAAGATGCATTGAAGCCTATAAGAGATTCATGGGTTGAGACAGTGTGTCCATTGTTTCAGATGGTTGGAAGGACTCAAAAAATCGGCCTTTGATCAATGTCATAGCGGTGTCCCCTAAAGGGGCAATGTTTTTGAAAGCCGTGGATTGTGAGGGGCAAGTAAAAGATGGGCAATTTATTGCTAATATTCTTATTGCAGCCATTGAGCAAGTGGGAGCCCGCAACGTTGTTCAAGTTGTAACGAACAACACGAAGAATTGTAGAGTTGCAGGGTTGTTGGTTGAGGAAAGATATTCACATATCTTTTGGACACCTTGTGCGGTCCATTCACTCAATCTTATGCTGCAAAAGATTGGGAATAAAATTGAATGGATCAAACAATTGTATATTGAGGCTGAGGACATTTAGATGTTCGTCACCAACCACCACTTGTCTCAAGGGATCTTTAGAACATTTTCAAAATTGGAGCTATTGAAGGTAAGAGAAGTAATATTTACATTTGTCATTTTCTGATTTTCATAATTTGATTGTTCAATCTAATTTAAATTCTTCTTTAAAGTTTATTTTTAAATATTAATTATTATTTTTAATTTGCAATAGGTTGCAAAAACCCGCTTTGCCTCTAATACAATCGTCTTGAGACGACTTGTGAAAGTTAGGCAAGCACTTTCTAGCATGGTAATTAGCACCAATTGGTCTATATGGAGGCAAAGCAGCACTGAAAGAGCAACAAGAATTAAGAGCCTGATATTAGATGACTCATGGTGGGATCGTGTGGAGTATCTCCTTAGCTTCACCGGGCCCATTTTGAGTATGATTCGCTATGCTGACATGGACAAGCCATGCATTGGACAAATATATGATGGTATAGACTCAATGATTGAGAAGATCAAGTGCATCATAAATGCAAGAGAGCAAGACCCTGAAGAGACTTTCTTCAAACAAGTGCATACAATTGTTGAAGAAAGATGGAACAAAATGACAACTCCATTACACCTTCTTGCCTTTGCATTGACTCCAAAATACTACAGCTCTCAGGTTCTTTCACAACCAGGAAGGCTTCCTCCATATAGAGATTTAGAAGTGGTTGAAGGGTACAAGGCAGCATTTGTGAGACTCTTCCCTGATCGAGATTTGCGGAGTGTAGTCACGGATGAGTTCACTAATTTTGTGCACTCAAATCATCTAGATGTTGATGCCTCCCGTGATAGGTTCTTAAAGGATGTTCATTCTTGGTGGTACTTCCATGGACAATACTTCCAAAATTTGCAGCCCCTTGCAATCAAAATTTTATCACAAGTAAGTTTAATAAATTTTCATATTTTAGTTTTAAAAGTTTAATAATTCCATTTATAAATTTTTAATTGTTTACTTTGTCTTCATAGGTTGCTAGTTCATCCGCATCTGAGAGGAATTGGAGCACATATTCTTTCATCCACTCAGTAAAGCGCAATAAATTGCTGTCAAAAAAAGCGGAGAACTTAGTATATGTGCATTCCAACTGGCGTCTCCTTTCACACAAACAACCTAACTACAAGGACGGGGAGACGAAGTTGTGGGATATAGTGCCAGAGGATACTGACTTGGATGCTTGTAGTTCCCAACATATTGCATATGAGGATGAGGATATCCAACAGGGGCATGGGCACATTAGTAGGGCTAGTGATGGTGCCATTGGCACTTGTGATTCATCTAGTCTTCCTACTTCATCTAATGTCAATGTTGACATTGATATGGATGATCTAGAGAATCCATATGATGATTAAAACTTTGAAAGTGTTGTAATATTGAGCTTGAAGTTTGAACTATGAATATTTATCATGCATGTTTTAAATGACATTCAAGTTTATGGTGGTTTTGTTGTTTATATGATGTTATCAGTTATGTGATATTCTAAATTCTAATCCTAATTCATGCTTCTAGGCTGCATATATATATATATATATATTTTTTACATATTTTGTAATTTGTACTAACGAACCCAAGACGAACCGAACCCACCCCCCAAAAAATTTTGCCGAACCGCCGAACCGAACCCCCGAACCCGAACCCGAACCCGAACCGGCTACTTAGTACTACATCAATGCACAATAAACGATGTGTATGGTGCCATGTCAATGCACATTCAACAATTCATATAGTGCCAAATCAGCCTATCTAAATAGAAAGTTGATGTCAGCATGATGCCATTGCCAGCTTGAGGATTCCTTGCTTGCGAGGATTTGAATTTTGTTTTGATAAGTGAACGTCAGAAGGCCAGTTCTTACTCATCCAAACTTTAATTGAGGTCAGCAAATGATCCAAAATTCTACACAGAATAGTGTTCTCCTGCTTCCAGTATTCTAAAGCCTGTCTGTTTATTCAATCTTCCAAATTTCCTGTTACCAAAATCGTGAATTATAAAATCTAAGATCAAAATCATTCTGTCTATATGCAGTTGATTTCAGAACACAATAAATTAAAATGTACTAATATCATTTTTTGGGAGAAGTTGAGTTGGGCAGGGGTTGTTTTCTCTTCTTTCTTTGTGTTCACACCTTAGGATTTTTTTTATATGAAAAAATAAGATAACTATATTATTGCAGGCTAAAGGATTATATATAATAATTTAGGAAACAAAGTTTGGACCTATTGTAGATGCAGATGAAGTTAAGTGGTTATCAAATGTGATGAGACATTCTTTAGGTCTAGCCGTATCTCCAAATCTTTTCAATGTTGCTTTTTTGAAACAACATGATTTTTTGTGAACTTCACATTGATGTTTTAAATTTCTTCTCATTTTGCCAAAGAAATGTACTTTAAACTTCTTGTTTTTCTTTATGAATTATAAAATCTAAGATCAAAATCATTCTGTCTATATGCAGTTGATTTCAGAACACAATAAATTAAAATGTACTAATATCATTTTTTGGGAGAAGTTGAGTTGGGCAGGGGTTGTTTTCTCTTCTTTCTTTGTGTTCACACCTTGGGATTTTTTTAATATGAAAAAATAAGATAACTATATTACTGCAGGCTAAAGGATTATATATAATAATTTAGGAAACAAAGTTTGGACCTATTGTAGATGCAGATGAAGTTAAGTGGTTATCAAATGTGATGAGACATCTTTTAGGTCTAGCCGTATCTCCAAATCTTCCATTTCACATTGAGGGCTGTTTGAACACACCTAATGCTATATGGGTCAAGGTAGAGTATTTTGTTTGACAAAACAAAAGAAATATAGGGTCATCAACCAGAAAATGACCTTACTAGTCTTAGTGCAAACAATTTTGAGAACATTTAAAATTTCACTTCACATCTCAAATCATTAAGGCTGCAACTAAATGACTTTAATGTTGAGAAAAAACTCGCAACAAATTATTAATGTACCATCAAAACTTGGGCTTGATTATTTTATCTTTGCTTCTACCTTCCATGCTACTGAGGATGCTTTGGAATCCAAATTTACAATGACTTAATTTGATGCTTTTGCTGACAATCTCACTAGATAACATAAGTTAATTCAAATGGGTACACGTAAGTCTTCTAAATTGCATGCTCTTGTTGCAAATCAACTTAAAGAGATAAAAGGTCTTAGATAGTTTACAAAAGAAGCATACTCACCAAAAGATGGGGACTAGTACCCGTATATCATTTTTTTCTAAAAGTTAGATACAAGTGCTTAGAGATGGCAAAAAGAAAAAAAAAATCATATATAATTTAAACTTAGATACAATGGATATGCAAATTTAAAGAATGTAAAATATTAAAATGCTTTAAAAAAAATGTTCAAATATTGAAATAGATGTCAACGAAAGCAAAGATTAATTGTATTGATATTTGAAGATCATTATGTAACCTTGTGATGGAAAATAGAGGTTGGAAAGGGAATGCCACTATTTTAAAAACATGGTATGGCCTAAGTAGCCGGTCTCGGTACTGGTTTGGATTCAGGTTCGGGGGGTCAATTCACCGGTTCGACTTTTTTTGTTTTTGTTTTTGGGTGGGGGGGAGAGGGGGGGGGCGTTTCAGTTTGTTAGTACAAAAAACATGTAAAAATAACAAACATCATATAAACAACAAAACCACCATAAACTTGAATGTCATTTAAAACATGCATGATAAATATTCATCGTTGAAACTTCAAGTTCAATATTACAACACTTTTAAAGTTTTAATCATCATATGGATTATCTAAATCATCAATATCAATGTCAACATTGACATTAGATGTTGCAGGAAGACTAGATGAATCACAAGTAGTGCCAATGGCACTATCACTGTAATATTCCCCCTTAATTTTTTCCCAACTTTATCAGAACAAGACCAGCACAAACACCATTGATTAGTGTTAGCTCCAAAGATAACCAACTTGGAAAGTAACCCTTCACCAAGAATGTTCACCAAGATCCCAATGTGGGCGAGGTGATAGCATATGGTGCCGAGGATCGTTAGCAACTGGAAAGAAAAACAATGCTTGCTAGGCGGCTAGCCGACCATGAAATGAAGTAAATGCTGGAAATACAAAGTAGGCGGATAACCGACCATGTAAGATCTACCACTTATTCAGCAGAAGCGATTATTACAAATTATGAGGCGGCAAGCCAGCCATGAATCCTCACTACCACTTGTTTAGTGGGGGGAATGTGATGTACCACCCCATGTGGACACTTGCCATTTGCTGCCTTCTAACGTGGTTTTGAGACATTAGCAATGGTTTGAGATTTTGTAGCATACATAAGAACTCCTGTAGCAGCCCATAATTGAGCCCAGCTTTGTAGATAGACTCAGAAATTATTATCTTTCAAGAACAAATCAATATTAAACCCTTGCTTTAATATTCACCATGTCACTGTAGCGAATCATTGTAGCGCGGGTACTGTAGCAGTAGGTTCAATAACTTCTAACTTGCAATTTTATTCAAACCCTTGTGAAAACTTCATCAATCTGCTCAATTCTGACTCTTGATTGTAGCCAGACCTCGTGCAATAATTCGACTGGTCTTTCACAACCTCAAAATTGCTTCCACACGGAAGAGTTTTCGTTCTCCAATGCTATTTTGGCTAAAACCCTTGGTCTCCAACACAAAAACCAAGAAACTCACAAGCAATGTCAAATAATCATCCAATAATCAGTTTGATTTGCTTTGGAAACCCTTTATATCCTCTCAACTCTTAGATGCCTTTAATTCCCTTTTGAAATCCACTTTTAGGGTTTTAATAAAACTTTATAATAGCTTTCAAAAGGGTGGATCCCTTCATGTGCAAGTAAAGTCACTTTTTAAACATTTTAAATGCATTTAATATCATTTAAATGATATAACGTGTGCACACTTTGACTTTATAAAATATTTTAATATTCAACTTCGACAACATAATTAATTAATGCACTTTAAAATCACTTAAATGAGGGTCATGGTCCCATTGCACATAAAGTGATCTTTAAAACATTATAATTGCACTTTATATTTAATTTTATTAATAATTAAAATAATATAACTCCATAAATACTCATTATTTCTCGATTCCGTCTAAACCAAGGAGTTAACCACTGCATCCATTGGCATCCAACTGCCTTACTAAAAATAGTAAGGGTCCCTCTCTATCAACCACTGATTTACTATAAATAGTAAATCCCTCATTATCTGATCAAACCAATGGTGTAAAGGATTGACACTGCAAATGAAGCTTGTTCAGGTGCCCTACTATAGATAGTAACCTTGACTGTCCTGAAATAGTCACTTACTATAAATAGTAAGTGTGTGAATCTGAATCAAACAAAGGCTAAACCTGAACTCTGGATGGGAATAAGCCTCCTGCTCTGATGACTGATACCCTCTAAGCATCTGAGTTAGCCTACGAGGGCCAATGATAGGCTAAACCGTCAAAAACTGATGCTCATAAAAAATGAGGACAAAACAGTCCGCCCTCCCTGAGATTGCTTGTCCCCAAGCAATCACAACTGCGAAGAAACTCCACTAAATGGGAAATCCAAAGAAAGACTATGGAATGTCCCATATTGAAGCACGACTGCCGCAACATTAGCATAACCACAACTACGCAAAGATGAACCCCCAACCAACAGTCCAATCCTTGCGCACTAAAACTGTGCATCTCAAATGAATCACGTACATGAGAACTAAAGGTAAAACTGCAAGTAATCCTCACCATGTACATGCTGCAATACTCACCAATGAACTCCGACTGGAACCCTGATGCACACAAAGGATCCCACAGTACACTGAAGAGTGTCCAACCAAATATACCTAGATCCCAAATCCAGAATAGAAGCCTGCTAAGAAGAGCACCCTCAATCTCTTGCTGCTCAACACTAATCCTAACTCCACCATACCAGAAGTGGTGAAGCAATACACTGGGATCCATCCAAACTGCAGTGCTAACTCTGTCTCCACCTAGATCCCAATATAAACGGAACTCACATCCATCCATCATGAGGAGGTAAGAATATCTGGAAGCATCTGCTACGCAACATCTCTCCATAACCTCTGCTAAACTCTCATGGATGTGATATCCACCTGTGCCATCATGCCTACTAACATCATAATCCCTCTGTAACCATGTATCCACAAGTAGTCTCTGAGACAAAGAAGCAACAAACCTTGCTGGATACACATCAGCATGATGGAAAACTAAATACCGATCCTACAAGCACTCACCCGCCAACAACTGAGTTGGGTACTTACAATGTAATGTCCCCATTTTTAGCACTACACCTTTCAGTGATTGATGGCCTATCCCCGGTGAGCTGTCGGCTAGTAGAAGCTCGAATCAGGGTTTCCAAACTTCTTAGAGGATGTTTTCGTCTTTTTGCTTAGTCTGCATTTGGAATTGTTGATTTTGGATGGTGGATTCTTTCTGGGTTTTCAGAGAGCTTCGCGTTGGTGGTTTCGGTTCGGCATTCTGAGCAGTTACATGGATTTACTATTTTTAGTAAATTCTATTTTTAGCAGTTGACTTGTTGACTCCTAATCAGTAGGCTTCACTATGGCAGTTTGTTCAGACGGTATGGTTGAATTTGGCTTCTGATGCATTTCCATGGTGATATAAGATATTTTATATTATAATGTTATAATTTAACATTATAATTCCTTGTTCTAGCATCATGAATTGATATTGTCTTTAAAAGGGGGACATTGAAGGGTATTTTCACATGGAGGAAATATTTTAATATTTCTAAAGGCCAAATTTTAGCTAGAGGTTTTGGACGCCAACTTTGAGGGAGATATTATTTTATTAAAAGATTTATTTTTGCTCTTAAAAAGGGATGCCACTCTTGGAGGGAAAATGAAGTCAAATTCAAATTGGAAAAAGGGCGCACTTTCTAGAAGCATCTAGAGATTCTCTACTAAGTCTATAAAAGAAGGCCTTCTCTCTTCATTTTATCATCTTATGACTTGAGTAATGTTATGTTGCCGAAATGGTATTGGGATTGCTTCGAGGAATGAATGCCTCCTAGCCTTGGCTCGACTTCTTGCTTGAAAGATAGCAACTAGTGGAGAGTTAGTTTGTAGATGAGTGGATTTTGTAGTGAGATTTTGCATTGTAGTAGTTATTTTGCATTTGTAGTTCAATTTCTAGCATGTTAATGAAGTTCTAGAATTGCTGATTTAGTATAGCTGCACGTTGTATTTGCTCATAAGTCAAAAAATAAAAATATATTCGTTCTGGGTATTGGCTAGAACCATTTCTATGCCCTAGGCGCCCATTTGTGCAAATTTTGGTGATTTATAATGAAGAATCTGAGTTTATCTTGTTGGTAGAACATTTCTAGAGGCTGTACCATTCTGTTCCGCCTGGCAAGTGTTTAGAAAAAAAAAATACTTCAATTTGTCAGCTGTTTCTTTGTCTAGTCTTCATTGTCATCATCCTAGCATTTGTTTGCATCAAGTCTCATGTCATTCTGACAAGTATTGAGTGAGTTGTGAGCATTTTAGTGGATTTTAGGGTTGCTGGTTGTGCATTTAAAAGTGCAGATCTGATTTGATCAGAATCTTAAATCTGGTTTTTGAGAGAAGAAATCAGTTTGGTATTTCCATTAAGCAAGGAGAATTCTATATCTAAATGCTCGTTGAATTGTTCTAACTCTATGCTCTTGGCAGGCGAATTCTCTATCATATTGTAAGCTAACAGTAGTACTGGCAGCAATTCTTAATCTTGCTTAATTATCTGATTTGTAATGCTCATCTTTACATTCTGTAATTGCCTTGTAATATCTTACATCTCCGCCCTATGGTAGCTCCTTTCCCATTCCAGGTTAGAAAGCACATTCTGGGTGTCGAGTTACTTTCTGCATTCTAGCTTATTTCCCTTAACCGCATTGTAATTCTTAGCATCTCCGTCATATGGTAGCTCCCATTCCATCTCGGTTTGGAAAGCACATTCTTGACGTCGAGTTATTTCAGCTTATTAGTGATAGGGATCCTCTGACCATATGATCGTCCTTCGCAGGCACATTCTTGGTTAGAGTTTTTGCATAAGCATTTCAATTCAGATCCTCTGACCAATGCTCACACCTTGCCCACATCGGGATCCTGGTGTACATTCTGGTTAGAGTTGCTTCAGCATCGTTTTGGTTTAGATCTAACCTTAACGGGTGCGTTTGTTTGTAAACTTGCAATTGAAAAAACGAAAAAATTTGGCTCGGAATATTTCATACAACCACTAGTTCCATCTACTGAAGATTGTAACTCTCCATCCCAAAATGGATGGTATACACTCTGAGCCAATCTACATCGATGCATCAACAAATCCTCCGTGCATGGACTAAAGGAGAAGTGATGAGTACTCCTCACTATGCAGTCATGGTAAAATGCCCCAACCTCTGTCAATGGCTCATCACTAACAACACTGGCATCAAAAGATGGCTCGTGCCTTTGATCCTGTAAATCAGACCTGCGTGATTCATGAATTGACAATCCTTGCACATAAACTGAATTGGCATCTTTAGAATGATCAAAAGTCTCATCAACAATTGCTGATACAAAAAATTTAGGGAGCTCAAAACCCTCATTGGTTTCATATGGGGCCCTTTCTTCATGCGCATGTCCCTCAACATGATCATCCTGCAACTTGTTGTACCCAAAACCAAAATTTTTGATTCACTAAGGCATTTTGCTTAATTGAGTCTTAATCTTGTTAAAGTGATGTCAGAAGGTCATTTTTGGGCTTTTTAAGTATGGAGTTGGTGTCAGTTTCATGTCAGTCTGTTACTCAGGAAATTTAAGAAAAATGAAAATCTGAAGGAAAATCATCAAAATTTTCTATCTCTGGAGAGGGGAGCACATTTTCAAAAGGGCGCCCTATCTTTTAGGGGCTCAGATCCTGTTTTTAGGGTTTGTCACCTCCAGCAGGCATTTTTCCGATATCACGCCAGCTTCGCAACGAGCTATTAAGCTTATCAAACGGACCTGTTTTGTGCAAGTTACGGAAGATATAGCGCAAAACGAG
>VDFB02154727.1:0-56480 GCA_007258455.2 Sequoia sempervirens | reverse complement strand
GGTGAAGAGACTCATGCCGCTCCTCAGGCTCCTCAGGGTGGTGAAGAGACTCCTGCCACTCCTTAGGGTGGTGAAGATACTGAGAGGCCATCAAAATTCAAAAAACTTAGACGTACCATATAGTCTTGCTTTGGAATTTCCAAAGCTTCTGATCCATCAGGTCAAGATGGAGCTACATCATCAACTCTTCCACCAGATATTGGTAGCATTCCCAATACCTCACCGCCACCGGAAGGTCAAGTTGATATTGTCATTTATTTAAATCAAAATGTATCAAATTATGATAGCAATACCGTAGAAGATGTTCCAAGTGAAACCCTAGGCCCGGTTAGCCAGAATGAGATAATTGAATTAGATGAGGATGATGATGTTGGTAGCAAGAAAAGGAAAAATAAACCAAAATGGGGGTGCGAGTGGGAAATGACAAGGAGTTTTCAACTTGGTTGGTTGTCAAAGTACCCATTCATTGAACTAGTGGGGAAATCAAATGATATTGAAAATGAAAAATTGGTCAGATGTATGATTTGTACTTGGAAATGTGGAAGAGACAAAATGTTGTAGCTAAAGATTGACACTATGGAAAAGCATATCGGTAAAGTTTATGAAAAAAAAATCATAGACATAAAGGAACAATCAGTCGTACGATGAAAATCAAAGGAAAAATGTCTACATGTTAGGTATGTTGTGGATTATGAAGTGCATCACAAAAAATTGTTGAAGCTTGGTGCATGTAAAGGTACACTTGACGCTCAATTTGGGAAAGCAATGGACGCAGCAAATCTGTCAAAAAATGTTCAGATGACTGTTGTTTTTCATATTTTTCCTAGAGGGCGTCCTATGACAGACTACCCAGAATATTCTGGTTTATTATGTTTTTTGAATGTTCCTCACTATCCCTACTCACATTGGTTAGTAAATGCTGGATGGGAATGGGAAAACTATCTTGTTGTAGTGGAAAAGTAAGATTTAAAGGTTAAAGTAAAAGAGTCAAATTTCATTGCATTATCTTTAGATGAAGTTACTGCGGTAGACAATACTTCTTGGGTCTATATGCATTTGTATAATCAGACAACATGTCTGCTACCAAGCCTATCTTCCTGCCTTATAAAATGGGAAGGATTAACATCGCAAAATATATTTGAGACCCAATAAAACTGAATTTAGAAATTGTAGGTATGGATGAGCTTAAAATGCCAAAAAAATTGTGTGTGAGCTGATGGAGCTGATGCAAGGTCAAGACGTGTTTGCAGCCAAAGTTAGAACTAATGTAGCACCATATTTTCACGGCCATTCAATCGTGATGCAGGGCCCACATAATGAATTGCACCAAAATTGTAAGAAAGTTTCCACAACATAAAAAGTCAAAAATCTAACTGCAGATCCATTCTATTTCTGTCCTAAACATTCTGGTAGAATTCCCAAAATTTTGTTGAGGGACACCTGTGAAATAAAGTTTCTCTCAAGGATGCCAATACTAGATGGACTCCAGATGGACTAAAGGGAAGGAGTTCTTTAGAATATCAATCCTTGATCGGGAGTGATGTCCTATGCATCACGACAGAGATAAAGCCCCCGACTTTGCTATAGGTTAAGCTTTATATATAGAGACACCTTGACTTTAACGGTCTTCTCCCATGTTGATGATGAACGAGTTTGAAGAAAGCCCAAGATAGAACTATGTATATTGAATAGCCAGCTAAATCTAAGCAGCGTTGGCCTCGACCTATATATCTAGATTCAATACAAGATTACCCACTATTTCATGTGGCGTAGAATGACGGAATGATCCCGGAGTACTATTTTACAGTTTAATGCAAGCAGGAACTTATGCATCTTTGTACATGGATATGAGATACAAATGTACCATTGTAAGATATACAGGTGCTCTACCAGATAAGTAGCTGTTAACATGGAAGATTTTCAAGGAATTGTTAAATCTGTTGGTGATAATTTGAAGGAAATTGCAAAATCTCTTTCCTCAGAGATTTGTGAAAGATTCCCTTGACATGAAATACTTGAAGCCGTGAGTATTGTGTATCCTCAATTTTGGGAAAACTGAGATAATCGAACATATTTTCATTCTCAGGTAAAAATCTTGATCGAACAATTTTCAAAAACTGTAACATACAATGAGAAAAAAATAGAAGGAATTTTAGATGAAGCTAAGCTTAGAAAACAATGTAGGAATTTTGTAATAGCTATGAAGGACCAGTATAAATCCATTAGCAAGGACAAGGCCTTTGAACGGGGATCAAGAAAAAAGGTTTGGACAAACTTAGGTCAAAGTGAAATATTGTGTGGTTCGATATCAAAATGTTTCAAACTTGTTGATTTATGTCAAACAATGATATTGGGGTCGGTGGAGGATGAGAGATTTTTCAGTACATTGGAGTTTTTGAAATCAAAGTTAAGAAACACACTAGACAAGAATTTGGAAAATTTCTTGAGGATGAAAGGAACTGCATATAATGTCAGAAATTTTCCTTTTGAAAGGGAATTCACAATCTGGAGGTCCACATGTGAAAGAAGAGGGACCGGGTTGTGCAACACTCCAATTCCAAAGGTTGGTACTGGTGGCACTGGCAGTGGCAATGGGAGTCAGACAGATGACATTGACAAAAATGACACAATGAATGTTGAATTTGAGACACATTTTGAAGAAAATGAAGAGAAGACTTGGAATCAAATTCAAGACGACTCTTTTACTTTATCTGATGATGAACACCAGTTTGAGGACCTTGACGCCGTTTGGGAAATGGAAGAGAATTAGCAGATTTTAGGTATTTATACTGCACTTCATGGATCATTTTCCATTGTTCCATACTCTAGTTGATGATATTTTATATTGTATTCAATGAAATTTTGAATCATTGCACTTCATGAATCATATTCCAAAGTCAAACTGTAGTTGATGATATTTTATGTTGTATTCCATGAAATTGAGATATTTTATATTTTATATTAGTCTATACATAGCATTCAATGAGGTGTCAAATGACGACACCTTTGAAAGGAAAAGATAAGTCAATAATGTCACGTGGTCGCTGAAACTTGGAACCTTAGAACCAAAGTTTGAAGTTTCAAAGTTTTTGAAACCTCTGACCCAATGACCCATCAACTAGAAAGATGACCAAGAAAGACTTGCAACTCAACAAAGTGAACCATCAACCAAGTCAGGGAATCGAGAAGTTATGACAATTTAGAAATCCACGACAAGGTTATAAAACTCTTAGGACTAGCGACTAAGCCTATTTTGCTCCCTTATTTTGAGTCTATCGTCTCTCCAACTGTAACATTTTACATGAATTATTAATGAAATATGATCAATTTGATCTTTCATTAATCTTCTTTGTCATTAATATTATGCAATATGCATTGATGTATGTTTTAATTATGGCTCTGGTTTAATGAACCAGTTAAAGTACCTTGATTAAATCATTAAAGCATGAATTCATATAAATGTTTAGTGGATCTGCTAAGTAGTCATGTAGATTGAGTATTGATGTGTGAATAGTATTAGTAGCATATTAACAATAGTATTAGTAGCATATACAACAATGAACATCAGCAATCGTTTAAAGTGTATCTAGAAGTTGAAACCACTACCAAAATTTTTCTTCAAATGATATAATAAATAATATAGATAATTGAATATCAACAAATTACTGAAGTCTGAATTTGAGATTTTAAATTGATTATCACATGAAGGAATGTATAGAGGCATTGGCAATAGAAAATCTTGCTCAAAGACAACTCTGCACAGAGCTGAGTTGGAACTTGGAAACTCATATTATCAAAAATTAAATCACTGGATCACCTTTTCTAGCAAGTTCCACTCTTCAGGTGTTGGAATTGTCGACATCTGTTCTTCAAGTTGTGATTCATGATTCAGGTGGAACACATCTTGGATTCTTGATAAATTTTGCATTAGAGTTAGCAATGGTTGATGGAATCCAAATGGTCCTCCACATCTGGAACTAGAAAATTGGTCCAAATCAATCTTCTTGCATCCTCCACCTTCCTTTCTAAATCATTCCATCAATGGTGCCATTGTGTCAAAAGCCTATGAAGTAAGCAAAATTTTATGTACCGCTAACTTTTAATCCCTTGTGTCTTTTTCAACTTCAGTACCAAATATTTCTCTGCATTCTCAAGCGCTTTTTATTGTGATTAATAGCATGATGTAACGATCGATTAATGTCCATTTGATTTAAAACATTGTCAGCTATTTTGTAGATTTGATTTAGCAATTTCTCTAATACCCACATTTTGTTCTCAATATTTATTTAGGCTGATGTTGCCGATAGCATCGATCGAACGAAACATGTCACAAATGATCAATCCCTGCATATTCCATGTTGATCTTTTAACTGTATGCCTCATTGTTCTCTACAAATGATAACTTATTTTGACAAGACTTAATTTCATTTTGCTTCCCAACAACTACACTCCAATCTTTCATTCTTTTCTTCCAATTTTTTGTTTGTGCATTTCCATTGCAATACTTAGTCTTAATTTTTAAAGTGATTTTCCTCATCATATTTCTTGTTGCTCATCTAACTTCCTTGATTCATCCTTTGATCATCTGTATCTCTTTTAGCATTAATGTAAGAAATTTTTTTAATTCTTTTTCAGTGATGCTCTTATTATCTCTGCTTTCCTCTTTGCTTTCCTCATTTCTAGAGTCTATAACTTTTTCAGTTTAGTCGCAACCTTTTTTCCTCTCTATCTACTTCAACAATGATGTACACAATTCATTGTTCTTCTTTGATCACATTAATTTATCATTATTTACAGGTCCAAAAAAATCAATTGAAAATTGTTCATGGAATTCGGATGGAGCCATCTGATTTGTTGGTTTGTTTTGAACTGTGGGAACAAGAAATGTGTACTCCATGATTTCTTTACTTGTGTAAAATGTGGGTAATACCATGGTTGTTGTAGGCTCTAAAGTTAGAGCAGACACACTCTCCATCAGTTGCTTCTTTTCTTTTTTATTCAATTTTGATTTCTTTTTAAACTCTTCAATGTAATCAAAACTCGGGGATGCAGGAACAATGGAATGCTTGAATGGCAAAGGAATAAGAGTACTTGTAGTTGCTAATGATGTCACAGCCAAACTAACTGGCATTAGGGGAATTCCTGGAAATAACTCCTTTGTGGTGGATCCACTAGTAGTGTGACTTGGAGTTGGACCTGTCAAAATCCTTTGCCTCTTTTGTATGCCTTGATCGCCTGGTGTTTTTGTGGTATATTGTGTTGTCCTCTTGTGTGTAATTTGTTGTTGCAGCACATGTTGACCACTACTAGTACTACTACCCATACCATCGCCACCAGAGGCATCTGAGGCAGTTCCAGTTGCACTAATCCCTCCACCATAGGCATGTCCTAATTGTGATTGTGTCTGACCATGAGGATGAGGATTTGAACTTGAAGCTCTAACAAATTGACCTGTATACCCTAGGTCTACTTTTTCACCTCCAACCCCAAGGCCAGATTTATTAATTGGTTTTCTATGCTCTACATCTATTGCCATCCAAGGGCCTTGTCTTTGGGACCCCAAAGGACCACCTTCATAACCCATTTTTTTAGCTATGGCTGCTCCTATAGTAAATGCTTCTTTTGTGGCCTCACTTAAACCAAGTTTGAAATTGACATGGCTTTCTTCTTGCCTATCATCATCACTTTCTTCATTTTCTTTTTCATTCAAATGCTCTATATTCCATAATTTGCTAAACTCAAGATCTTCTTCATTATCTCCATACTCTGCAAGAGCTCTTGGACCACCTAGGTCCTTCCTCATAGACCAAAAGGCAGTAATTTTTTATCATGACCAATTTTTTTCTATAACTTCCTTCTCTAGAGAATCTGGCATTTTTACTCTACTAGATGGTTTATGACTTTTTTCATAAAAAAAGTTGTACCTCCTAATTTTCTTTCGATGCAATGCCATAATTCTTGCTAACAATTGTTCAAAAGAAATACCATTCTCAGCAACACTTTTCTCCATTACTACTTTGACGTCATCCCAAGAATCCTTGTTTCTCAAGTTTTCAAGCAAGGGTTTACTTTGATGTTGAATTCTACATTCTTATTGAGCACAATCATCGATTTAATGGTGTCACATGGATCATACTGCCAGTGACAGATAG
Organism: Sequoia sempervirens; assembly: GCA_007258455.2. NCBI lineage: Eukaryota > Viridiplantae > Streptophyta > Pinopsida > Cupressales > Cupressaceae > Sequoia > Sequoia sempervirens. The sequence goes on along the minus strand of VDFB02154727.1, from coordinate 50,328 downwards.
CATCAAAATAAAAAAGATAAAAAAGATCATGTGCCACACTAAATGCTTTTCTCTTGAATGTGATCCCTCCACATGAAAAAGGTAAAGAAGGAAATAAGTTCTTCTTTCCCTGACTGGTAAAGTGTCTTTCATTAGTACTCTGCATCTTCCTTACATATTCCAAAGCAAAAACCCTTTTTGTCACATGTATTGGAAGTTTGTATGGCTATACTTATGATCCATAAAATCTTAGCATAGTATATTCTTCCATTAAGTACCAATCAACCAATTGTATTTCTTTTCCTAGTTGAATGTAGTTTCTACATGACATAGGCAATCTAGGCATTGAAGTATTTGTAATTTCTTGATGCAATGGATCCAAAAAGTAGTCTACAAAATGACTGTAGTTCCTTCGAGAATCATGCAACCTTATAATAGTGGTCCATTCATATACTAGAGCCATTTTCCTTTGCTCAGGATTACTATTACCATAGGGTTGAATCTGAAGCTTGTTGGTCTGAAACATTCCTCTGAATTTGAATAGAAAAAGATAGCACAAGTAGGTTGTGAACCTAAATGTCTTGGTGGAACCTCCTTTAATCATTAAAAAATGAATATGCATGGATTCTACAATGTTCTCAATAAAATTATATTTGGCATGTGGAACACCATAATGGATATTATACACCATTTCAAGGAGGCATGCACCCACTTCCAAATTGCTATCCAGTCAGAGGAAAAATGCTAGCATGGAAATAGTATGCTAAACCCATGGTTTAAAAATATCCAAATCATAAGGAGGCTTATGATCACCTTTCAATTTGTTTCTATCTTGAACTATTCTCTTTAAGAAATATTTTTTCTCCATTTCATCCACTGCTTCATAATCACTAGCAAGCTTTTCTAGGTCAATGTGGACGTTTCCAAATTCTTTGGTTGTAAACCCCAAGCCCAACACTTTTCCAAGTTCTGCATTAATGGATAACAATTCTTCTTTGCTATCTTTATTAACAATTGCTCTTTTGTTATCATCATAATTTAGGGCACAAACCATGATAAATTCTGGGCAAGAGAAAACCTCATGACATCATGCACCTAATCCGATTACCCACAGTGCATTGATTCCTATTAACTAGCTTTTGGTTTTGCAGCTGTTCTCGGATGAAATCTAAGTTAAAGGTACCTACCATAGGTTCGGATCATAAATATCATAGTGTTCATCAATGAAACACAGGGTTTTAAGCAATTTTAATAATGTATTTTTTGTACGACCTTGCTCCTAGTGGTATTGGTGGTGAAAAGCTAATACAATCAACAATATGAAATTTAGATTTTCCTATTAGTCCTTATTTTCTTAATTCTTAAACCTCTTAACCTAAACCTAAACTTTAAAGATTCGACAAAATAAGATTTAAAAACGTCAAGGTAAAGCGTAGCCATGAATTCTTCTTACTTGGATTACAATTTTGATTCTCTTGAAGTTGTAACTTCGTTGAAACTTGAGCCCAGGTTCTTGGAATGGTTGTTGGAAGTGGAACTGTGGAACCCAGAATAGGGTGGTGCACTGCAATGAGCAAACTGAATGACACTGAAACGTCCACTTGTTACTTACGAACTACACAATACACAATTAGGTAGTAGTACAATGTACATGGCTGACAACATTTAAAACAAGCCATTAAAAACAATGATTTACTCCTGCATTGACAACAAATTCTAAACTATTGATCTTATGTTAATCTAATGGTTATAGGGTGATTCTAGAGGTTTAAGTTTGCAAGCGTAGCGCTCTGTGCATTTCATTTCGGAATGCAACTACAACTATACATCAAATGTTCATTGAACAATTGAGTAATTTATGATATAAATAATAAACATAAAACATGTGTTTTAAATTTTCTTTAAAACATGTGTTTTAAATTTGCTTTAAAACATGTGTTTTAAATTTTCTTTAAAGTTTAATGCGCTAGGATTGACATCAAGGCCAAGGGGTCGGAGCCCAGAAACTTAACATTTCAAAGGCCTTAATAAAATGAATTGCAATGTCACATTAATAGCACATTGCACAACCATTAATAACACTTAACTTGCAAGGGAATTAATAAAATGAATTACAATGTCACATTAATAGAACAACCATTTATTTTATTACAACTGAATTACAATGTCACATTATTACATAGTACAAATACAAATGTAAGCACAAGCACCAAGCTTTTGTTGGACCGCTGGTGAAAATTTGAAAACGTAAATGTGATACATGTATCTCTGTCACTCTGAAAATAAATGGAACTTGTCGGGTCAACCATGAGCTCTGAAAATAAACACATGGGACTTGTCGAGTCAGCCATACTCTCTGAAAATAAATGCATGGGGAAAGGGGTCCCGATCAAACTGGGGAAATGAGAGCCATGAAGATACAAAATGTACTTAGCCCCTTTCAGAACCAGACTCATGCAGAAGATGAGGGGTTGTAAAATTTCTCCCATGCAGAAGATGAGCATTGAAAATAAATGCATGGGGCTTTCCTAGTAAGCCATGGTTTCTTAAAATAAATGCAAGAGACTCTTCTAGCCAACCATGCAAATGATGAGGGGTAGTAAAACTGCTCCCATCTTCTACTTGCAGCCTCCATGCATTGGGATAGCACTTATCTCCATTAGAGCTCCTCATCCTGGTTCAAAACCTGTATGAGAAGTCAAGTGAACCAAATCAACTTCTTTCCAATTCCACCCATTCTGAACTTGAAGAAAATTGGTCTTTTATTTTGTAACTACATAATTGGAGGCAAGAGAATTTAGAGCATCCCCAATAATACCGCATCATCTTCTTCCTGAATCCTTATTAAGTTATTAACCCTACAAAATGAAAACCCTTATGACAATTAAACGAATGATTTTAGTTGTTCTCACTATCCTTATTTATGGGCCAAAAGTGCTGCCAAAAGTGCCACTACCAACCTGGTACCTTGTACACCTCACATGTGTCACATGTGAGCTCTAAGGTTGTGTATAATTACTATTGGCTACATGCAAAGTTGTAAATTGTAGCTCAAGCTATGAATTGTCAAATTCGGCAGTGCCACACAAGTTGTCGATTGTCAAAATCACAGGATTATTGACATCATCATCTATGATTCTACAGTACTTCATGCAATTTTCAATATAAATCTATCCAATCAATCACTTTGGCTATTCATATGGTATTAATTCACGCCGCCGCCCAGTACCACAACCAAATTGATAATTTCAATAGAATAAATGAAAGGTCTCATTTTACCTTAATGATTATCAATGTCCTAGCTAATATGTCACAATAAATTTCACTCACTTATGATCGAAACTATATGTTGATTGCTAAAACCAATCAATAATAAAATCTCAACCATTGATTTTTGAAAATCTAACGGTTCTACTGTTATTCCGAAGGTTTCAGTTCGCAAGTCTAGTACTTCAAGGATTTACTTCTAGAATGCATCTATAGCCATCCATCAGAAATTCATTGAACAGTCCCTCTTTGAAAACAAACTTTATCCACATCCATAATTTAAAATGGGGACATCGCTAGGTTGATGAGACTCGACCCTCAAGATTAAAGAGTTAATATTTAAGGCTTTGTCATAAAATATTTTGGTTTGACTTAGGCAATATTAAATAGTAAACAAGAGTAGGATGATCGACAAACCTAAATAATTAATAAAATCTCAACCATTGATTTCTAAAAATCTAACGGTTCTAGTGTAATTCTGGTGGTTTCAATTCAAAAATCTAGTGCTTGAGAGATATACTTCTATAATGCAACTACAATCGTCCATCAAAAATTCATCGAACGATCATGGTCCATAATGTTGCGTGGTCGTTGAAACTTGGAAGCTTAGAACCAAAGTTTGAAGTTTCAAAGTTTTCGAAACCTCTGACCCACCGACTACAAAGATGACCAAGAAAGACTTGCAACTAAGGTTAGGAAAATTTGCACTGACTCTTCACCACTGCATTTTTTGTATTAGTTTGATATTATGTTTAAATTGCCAAAAAAAATTCTTAATCATTTGAAAATAGGCTTAATTCGCCAATGAATTTTATTTTTTAGTTTGAAAAAAAAAATGAATCACCAACAAAATTATTTTTTTTGGTTTGAAAACAAGTTTAATTCGCCAATGGAAAAAATTTAGTGGTTTTAAAAAAATTGCATTTTTCCAAGATTTTCCACAGACTTCTGGCAATTAGAAAAGATTCACCAATGGACATTATTTTTTTTCTCACGAAAAACAAAAAAATTCGCCACTAAAATTAATATTTTTATTAGGAAGTATACAATATTCGCCAGGATTTTACACCTTCGCTGAGGGGGGGGTTTCTTAAAGTTTTCCCTGGGCAGGTTCTACCTCATCTCTGCTTCTTTGATTCCTTTTTTTCCTTTTTATTCTAATCCACCCTTTTGCTATAGGATCAGGTCCTATTATATTTCCAATCTCATTGTTGCTCAACATGGTTTTTGTGTTGGAAATGATACTCATTTCATCAATTTCCATATTATGCCTATTACATGTTTCTATTAAGGAGTACATTATTTATCTCAAGTGTGTTTCAAGTTCTTCTATGTCCATCATATCTGTTTCCAACCTATATTCATCAAATATGACAACCATTGGTAATGGTTAACAAATAAGGGTTAGTCTTCTTACTATTTCTCAAGTGGTAAACTAGGCTAGACATGTTTTTAGTATCTTTCCTATAGTAGCCATTTTCCACTTCTTATTTTTCAACCATTATGCTAGCTTGGGAGTCTTTCCTAATGTTTTATTTCTTGTTATTTGTTTTAAACCCTCTTTGCTAGTCATTATCCATAACACAAATTATAGGTATGCATGTACTAATGGCTTAAAAGGATTAAATTTGGTAATGTCACTTTCAAAATTCTCCTCTTTTAAAAAAAAAATCAAGACTACTCATCATAATACTCCTCTATTTGACAAAGTTCAATGGTCTCATTTGATATGAGCATTCATGTCTATGCTTGTCATTGGACATGTCAACCACATTAGTACCAAGACTAAAGGATCCCTTTTCAATCTCATTTTATTTTCCAAGACTGTCTAGACCAAGGATATTGCATGGGTTGTCCCCTGTAGAGCCCTTAATAATTCTCCCAATTTGAATAGTTTCAATAGTGCTTTTTTGCAACACATTGTCTAAAGCTAACTCATGGGAATTGATAATTTTCCTAGACTTAGTATTGCGAAATTTTCTTATAATAATTATATTATTTTATGATCCCTTTACATTTTCACCTATCTTTTGCTACTTAACTCTATTAGCTTGATCTTTATGAAGCTTCTCTAGTTTTTTTACTTCCTTCCCTATTAACTTTCCCTCGCTCAATGTTTCAATTTTTCTCTCGCAAGAATTATTGAGAGATTCATCAATTGATTCTTGATCAACAAGACCATTTTCCTTAGCAAAATTTTTCTTTTTTCTATTTTTTCTTTTGGCTTTAGTAATTCTTTGCTTTATTGCATCTAACACAATTCTTGTGCATTTTTTTACTCTTATTTCTGGTCCAAGAGGAGGGGGGATTTAAAAAAATTCTTAGCATGGTAGATCCCCCATGGAGGGGATCAGTACTTGAGTTGTTTTCTATGCATTCCAAGCCCATGCTTTCTGCACCTTTGAGCTAAATAACTTTACTCCCTTCCTCAATAATGGTGTCAAAGCAATTGGGTTTTTTATTAGGGTTTGAAATGTCATTACCTTTAGTCACTACTTCCTCATAGTCACCACTAGAACCCTTTTTATCACTTTTGGAAAGAGCGACATTAGGGTATTTTTCTATCGAGTTATCTTCATCAATTTTAGCATAAGACAGGTCGAGAATGTCCTGATTTTTAGAAATTTATTCATCACTATTAGGGTATTTATGATTAGATTTGGGGAACCCTATATTCTTTTTTATAATAGGGAAATTCCTTCTACGATGCCCTTCTTTTTTATAGAGAAAACAAGCATTTAAACCACCCATCATTATAATACCGCATTTAATTTTTTCCACCAAATCTATTTCAATTTCTTCTAGAATATTTATTATGGGCTTTAGCGAGACCAAAGTTCTTGCATCCATGTGAGGCATAGTGGCTTTTTTTTATTTGCTTCTCAATACTTTGCTAATATGTGAGAGAAAATGTGGCAAGAAACTCCACATTTGGGGGGTACACATTTAATTGTGACCCATCTCAGATATGAGAGGCTAACACTTCTTTGTTTATAAAATCTAGAGCCCACACAATGGCCCTAAAAATTGAATTCCCTATGGACCATAATTACCTTTCTAAGACCCTTTTGTGTACACTATGGTCTTTGAAAAAATATTAAAAAAATCCCTTTTTGAATCATTCGACAGAATGAAAATTGAAACCATAATTTCCTTTGTCATACATTATTAAGCCAATTATTAATAAATATCCTTGTGAGAATCTTTTCTCTATCTACAACAACCAAATTTTTTTATTTTTTTTAACCAATTTTTTTCATTATTAATGACACACCATTTTATTATTTGGTGAAATAACAAGTTTTTTTTGGATGAGAGGGGAGTACTTACTTTCTCCTCCAATACCTTACCTCTCCTTGTCACTAGAATCTCCATCAATGTCCCTAATAGGATGTCTCGAATTGATTTCACATTATTGATATTTACCTTTTCATGGCCGTCAGGGAGTATGCCCTTAACACTCTCTCCCCCTATTACTTAGGGGGTATGATCTACCTGACACCATAACTACAATGAAGAATAGGACACAAAAAATGCAAATATAGCCAAGCATCATAGGAACAAGATCAACACAAATATCCACTACTTATGATGATACTTAAAAGGGTACTATGAGAGTACCTATAGGATAGAAACAACCTATAAGCCCTCAACCACTTGCAGCCAAAATCTCCTACCATTTTTCCATCACCACACTCCCTAAAAAAAAATATTTGAAAAATGATTATGATGAAAAATAATCCATGTCCTATAAGTTTTTTTGTTCCACTTTATATGAATGTAAACCAATTTTGAGTCTATATGAGATCTATATGGTGCTTTTGTAAACTATTTTTATAAAATTAATTTAAAATACTACTTTTGTTTCATTTTCATTATGTCTCCATTATCGTTTAAGAGTTTTAGGGGATTCAAGGAATCCCTTAGTTCACATTTGGTTTGTTTGTATTGGTCTATGTTAATTTGCACCTAAGAAGTGCTATAATTTTTTTTCTTTTTGGAAGTAAATTTTTTGTAGGATGGATATGTGCAACTTTTAAATTAATGTTGGATTATTAAATAGAGGTTTATTTCTAGGATAAAAGAGAAATTGAGGGTTTAATCTTCATAAGATAGATCCAAGTACATTAAAATCATCTAAAAGTTAAGGTTTAATTTTTCATTAAAGTTTTATCTAGATTTGACTCTATGTTGTAGGAATAGGCACTAGTTTTATAGTTAAAAATTATCACCTAAATATTTTTAAAAATATTAAATATTTTCATATTTTTAATAATTTAGTTATTACTTAATGTGCCACCATTATGCACAATCCAGTATTATAAATTTATAACATAACTATTATGAATTTATTATTGATAAAACTATTAGAGGACTATTATATAATATTATATTATATTATTGGGTTAAGTATGGTGTATGAAACTACCAATGAATACATCTTATTGGGATTAGTGACCATTTTTTATGTTTTGTTTCATCATTTAACATAGCTTCTTGAAGAAGAGATCTACGATTTATGTGTAGTAATCCACCATAAAGAATTTTATCAAGGCTATTTACATAGTCATCTTTATGTGGTGGTTTATTTTAATCTTCTATATATTTTATCTTGAAAGGATATCTAGGAACACCCTCTTGAACTTGGAATTTTTTCTACAACTACCAAACATGTGCACTCAAACTAACTTGGTTTATAACAAAATATGTTTGATTCTTATTAGAATTCTCAGATTACCTAGTTTATTATTGTATACTATTTCTAAGTAAAGAAATTAATACTTACACCCTTTTAGTAGAGGAATTCATTTTTTTTATTTTTATCACTCTTATTGTATTCTACATGCATGTAGTTATCATGATAATTTTCTTGAAGGATTTAAAAATAGTTCCAAGATATGTCCATTTTAAAAGAACGTTATGGAAAAAATAGAGGTGAGGGTTTTGAGTATGGTTGGATGGCTTGTACTTAGTTTTTTTAGCAAGAATTTGTATATTTTTTATATTTATTGCAAGTGTTTTTATTTTCTTACTTATAGGTAGTTTATATTTAATATAAATGGATTCTAATGATAGAAATCCAATAGCTGATGCTATAATTATTCATTCTCAAGGTGTTTTATGAGGTATTTAGATGCTCTATTAGATACGTTTTTTTATCTATTTCTAAAATTGATAGTATATACATGTCTTGGACTCTTTAATTTTATTAAATATTTGGTTGTAGACATCCCTTATGAAAACATTCTTCATGATTAGATCAACATTGCATGGGTCCCACATGAGGTTTATCTAGATGCCATCCAAAAACTCATAAAATATTTTTTGCTTTTTTTTTATTTCACTAAATATAGAAGACAACCACACATATGTCATTCTCAAGCATAGTCTATAGTATTTCCATATCTCTTTTTTGGTCTTTACTCCCTAGACCCAATAATTCATTATATTTGAAGAACAAGCTGTCTAGGTTCTATCTTGAATTCATTTTCTTAGTTTACAATATTGTTTGTATTGAGTTAGATAATTTTTTTAGCTCATCCTCAATAACAAGTTTGTGTTGAGGTCAATCTTTCAAAATACACAAGGATTTTATTGACATATAAATTGATCGAATATGACATTACTCGAATAGTCATTAATATTAATTTTTTGAGTACTTGTTATATGTGTCAATGTTTTGAATACAAAAGAAAAGATTGTCCCTTAGTTCTATCAAGATTCAAGCATACTCCTAAACCTACTAATGACCTACCTAGTAGAAAAATTGAGGAAGGTTGGAATCTATTGGAGAATGATAGAAACAACTAAACCAATGGGATAAAAGGGTTTCCTAACAATGACAAGTGAAAAAAATAGTGTTGGTCCAACTATTTCAAATCATCTTGACATGATATTCTCTCTCAACAATCTAGGGAACCCTCTAAGGAGCCAAATAAACCTCAATTCACATAAACAAATCTTTTTTCTAGCATTTTATCTTCTCAAAAAAAAAATCTCCTTCCACTTATCCTTGAATAAATTTAAGGTGCTCTCAAATCCTGGCTCATGCCTTAGAGTATGGGGAGTATTTTTCATACAAGAAAAAATATTTCATTGAAACTCTCTAACTAGGCAGTTATAAACTAATGATGGGAATTGAGTTTTATGAAATAGCTATGAAACTATTCAAAATATTAGTAGTAATTATACACCTTTGGACTCCCATTAATTTTCTCTCATGGGATCTTCATTGTTTGAAAAACCTCAAAAGATAGTATATTGTATAGGATACTCATCAAATATTTGCAACCCTTGATAAGTTTTTTTGCAAGATGTTAAAATTTGGGTCATTTTATTTCTATAGTTTGTGATGTCATATAGCTAGCTAGTCACTTTTTTTTTTCTAATAATGACAAAGCAATACATGGTATACTTGCTATTTTTTTCTCCAAAATGTTATCCAAACTTAGTGGACCAACGATGTGATCTCACTTGCAAGGCTTTGTGGGTCCTATTTAATATTAATAACTACTCCTTTGTGTTATTAATTTATTGATACTTCTAGTGGTGTTATTGAAAGATCTTTATTTTTGGTTTTGAATTTTTGACTTAGTTCTAACCACAACTTGGGTTATATGTGGCGAATTTACTATGGTATAAGTGGTATTATTTCTATGTGTTAGAAGATTTGAATGAGGGAAGCTTGGTATTACATGTGTTATAAATTGGTCCTTTTTTATCCTAATATTCATTGGAATTATAATCAATCTCCCTAGCACACATGTAATAACCTCTACTCCAACTCTAAAAGGGATCTCCCAAAATTCATTGCTTGGAATTAGTCATTCCTTCCACTAGGTATAACACTTAGCCACTAGATGGAAAGTAGGATAATGATAAAGGAGCCATTATAACTTGGGAGAAAAAATAATGGATATTATCTTCCTAATCACCATGAAATTCCCAATGGCTAGGCTAAACATGATGACCATGATCCATTTCCACCACCTATTGGATTTATAGCTCTAACTTCATAGCAATTTAATTGATCATTTTTATCTTATTTTGATACTTTTGTTTAAGAATTTATGTTGCTTAAATTTTAGGATGTGATGCCACTCCATTTATTTTAACTATGAATATAATGTAAAAATCATTTCTGTATACAAATAATAAAATTTAAGACACTTATTCACAAAATAAAATTTCATTGAGGAGATCATGGATGAACATATTGAAGACACTTTTTCATGGATGGAAACAAATAATTATATCAATTTGGGAAATATTCCTTTGCTTATTCTATGAGACTTGTTGAATAAATTGTGTATTTTTTGGTTTGTAGTTGAGATTTTGTTATTGGAAATAACCTTGACACATTTGTTGTTATAGTAATCTAGCCAAAAAATATCCTTGAGATCAATTCATTTTTAGATAATTGAAGTTATTTTCATAAGTTTAAAATTATTTTATAAGATTCAAATATTGTTGCAATTTTGGATTGCCAATGATATACACATTTTAGGTGGATCAAATTGAGAGTTTTTAGAGAAGATACCCTTTTATCATATGTAATATGTATATAGGTTTCCCATTTGTAAACTCTTGAGCCTTCCATTCAAATATTTCACTATATATGAATATGCTTTAATCGTTGAGAGTTTGGTTATTAGCCTTGATACACAATAATTTACTATCAAAATTTTAATAACAATGATTAGGATCACATTGTGATTAAGTATTGATTTGTATTTTTCTATATTTATCATGCTACAATATCTATTTTATTGGAAAATATTTATGGAAAATATGATTAGTTTTTTCTAACCATTGAATTCATTTCTTACACATAAATCTTTCAACTTTATAGTAGTGATTGTAGTCTAGTATATTATGACTATGTTTTGTTTGGAATTAGCCTTTTTCCACACTATACTTTAAATATTACCTCAAACATCATCTCAAAGAGGGACAAAAATGTAGACACAAAAATAAAGTCACCTTCTCTAGTATTATCCTATCATAATCTATCAATACATGTTATCACTTGATCACCATTCATCACCTATGACCCCTAATGCCTAGTAATTTAATTAAATAAGTCCTAGTTATTTAATTAAATTAGGCTAAATTTTTTCATTAATTTACAAAAATATTATTCATTATTTATTTATTTCATTCAATTATCCATAAATAAATTAATTAATATTAATTTTCACGTAATATGCACCTATAATTTATTTAATTAATTATTGTATACACCTAAAATCGGTCATCACCTTTAATTAATTAAATACTAGCTATTTGATTAATATTTCAACTACGTATAAATAAATTCTCAATTTATTTATATTGTTCACCCTTCTCTATTTCTCCAAATCTAAATCATCTTCTTCTAAATTAATTAAATAAACAAGGTTTCCTAAACTTGTTTTATTTAATTAATCTTCACTAAATCCAATTAGGAATTAGAGCACATTTCTACAACTTTTTGTGCCACCTCACCAAGGTCACATGAAAATAAATAGCTCTAATTTTTAATTAGAATTATCTTCAACTCATTTCAGAAAAGAACATGGCTCATTTCCTCCCACACTTCCACTAATTTTTGAGCACATGACTTATTCTTCCCACACTTCCACTAAATTTTGGAAGCACATGGTCTTCTCTTCTCACACTTGAATATTCCATCCAAATGGCATGTTTCCCATTGGTCAAGAGATTCTCCCATCCAAATGGCATGTTGTCTTTGGTCAAGGGGACAACATCTTGATTATCTTCATCTTCACCATCCATTCTTCTTATTCGAATCTGGATCGTTGATTATTTCCACCTCACTATATATTTGGAAAAGGCTATAAATACAACCCTTGGGCCTTGTATTTGAGATCCACATTTGAAATAAAGTTATCATGCAGGTTTATCATTGGAGCTTGGAGCATTCTTGGAGTCTTATACCTAGTTTTTACATCATGTTTTCCTTTACATTTACATCTTAACTTTAAATCTTGCATCATAGTTGCATTTTATGTCCCATCTTGCATCATAGTTGCATTTTAGATTAGTTCATTTTAAGTTTGAATTTGAGTATATGTAGTATCATGCATATAATAATATAGATCACTACCATAGTATCCACCTCCACCATAGTATCATCAACATCATCCTTCACTCATCATAGCCTTTATCATCATTGTTTGCATATAGTTTCATGTAGGCGTTAGATTAGCTTGCATTTTGAATACTAATCTTGTTTCTTAAGTGTCATTCTAATAACCTTTGTGCACATAGAAATTTGAGGGCCAAAAAGGTTAAAAGAATCATTAAGAATAGAGGACAATGAGATGTTCTTGAAAGATTTAGTTTGTTGCAAATTAGAATAGTTTCTTTGCTTTGAATCTTTGAATATAAATTGTTTCATTAAGGTTTGTGTTGATACTAAATTTGCACATTTAACACACACACAAAATGGCACCCACCATGGGGCCTTGCCTCGTTTATTACTAACATTCTTGAAAATTTATATTCATAGATTCGAATGTGAGCCTTTTGGAGCCTCTTGCACCTGTTTTAGAGTCTCTTGCACCCATTTCGAAGCCTCTTGGAGCCTCTTGAAGCATTTTCCACCTATAATGGCACCTTTGGTCTCTGTTTTAGTGCCTTTTGCTCATTCTATGGCACCTTTTGCACAATTCTGGGCTGCTCTAACTTTTTTTTGGCGCCTTTTGTCTCTTTTTTGGTGCCTTTTGTCTCTATTTTGGTTCCTTTTATAGTTTCCAAGGGCTAATAATTTGTGTTGTTGTTTTGCAGGTTTCCCAAAAATGCTTGTCAAAGACACTCTTATCAAACTACTGACATATTGCAAGGGCTGGAAATGATTTACTTGTTTCCTTTTGATTAAGATAGGAACATAGCTTATTTAAAAGGTTAACGAACACCATGTTTTCTTTTGGTTAAGTTAGGAACATAGCTTAATTAAAGGATTAATGAAACCCATGTCTTTAATGCTTGATGGATGGTAGGAATATGCTCTCCCCTTAACTGGGTGACCAAAAATCTAGACCCATTCACTTTTCATGTGCAAGTGTGAGTTGAGTATATCACATTTGTTCTCTCTTTATTCATGTGGAATAAAGATTGATTGAACTATGGGTATACTTTCTTGCTTTTGTTTATCTTAGAGGGTCTGCCTTGTGGGGAAAAGCACTCACCTAAGGGAATGACCCAACTGGTAACATGCTAAAGCCAAGCGCATTTCCAGCTGGTATATAAGTGTGGATACTAGTACAAAGGCCAATATCACGAGGTTGGTTCCGACGAGAAGGGTAACAATGGTCTCTTGCCACATGGATCAACCCCCACAAACGAAAAGTCCTTACTAAAACCCTTGTTGTATTTTGGCCAAAACCTTTATCTATTCTTTGGTGCAGCAATGGTCATTGTGAAGGCATCCACATTCTCACAATTTTTAGTAGAGATGAAAAATATGCCATGGGAGATTCATGGGTATTGATGCTTGGCTACCTCGAGAAGTGAGTGTCGTGGAGGGGAGCCAGTGGGGTCAAGCATCTAGTCATCCGCTAAGAATAAGTGTGATTGGGGTAAAACCCATGTGGAATCCAAAAGAATATAGTCTTTCACAACCTTAGGAGTGTACATTGCTTGATGTGTCTTTATCCAAGTGTTTAAAAAAAAAAAAAAATGTCACATGTTGAAAGTGAAAACCCTGATTCAAAGTTGCATTTAGTGAAACAACTAAGTCTCTCATTGAAAAATCAAGAAAACAAAGTAAATTCTCAAAGAAACTTTCAAAAAACCAAGTCAGAACCTGTTCTGGCATCTTTGGTCTCTATTTTGGCACCTTTTGCACATTCTGTGGTGCCTTTTGTCTCTGTTTTGGCACCTTTTGTAGAACACAAAACAGTGACCTAGGTTCATCTCTTGTCCGACAATCAGTCTCATCTTGGGAATCCTCAGAAGTATTTAACCAATCCTAAGGTAAAACAGAGTCTGAACATGTGTGTTACCAAATGATTTCACGAAAGATCAAAATTCGGAAACCAAAGTCCATACCTCTTAGTCCAAAAGAACACCAAAAACATCTATCAACACTTTACGAATTTAGAGAGAGGTTAACCTTCAATTACTACAAAAGAGCTTGCAAGAACAATCCTAAATTATACATCTTTTACTATTGTTAAAATCCACAACTTTTTTGAAGATTTGAGTACCTTGTTTAGGAAGAAAATTTACCTCCGGTTTCACAGTTTGAACTAAAAATTTGAAATTTGCTCAAGTCCAAGATCATTCCTTAGAGACCTTAGAAGTCTAAACTTGTTAAAATTGACCTCTATAAGTGGAATTTTCCAACCTAAACCAAGATCTAACATCACAAAGTACCAACCTCATCAAATTTATCACACCTTTGATTATTAAGCCTAGTTTCATCATTAGGATTTATCATCCTCTCATCACAAAATGAAGCTACATAGTCAAATCCAACCTAGTCTCATTAGAATTTGTCATTCTATTTGAATTAGTTGTAATCCTTGGTACTTTTTCAAAACCTATCAAATTTTAGTCTAAACTATAACATTTGTATGCCCATTCAAACAAGGTTACAAAAAAAAAAGCTCAAGGAAAAAGGACTAGAAAATCAAAACATCGAAACTTCAAACATAGAAACTCAAAACATAAAAACTCCAACCATTGAAACTCCGATCATTGAGACTCAAAATACCGAAACTCAAAATAGTGAAACAAAAAACACCATGCAGAAGTTGAAAAGAATCCTTTTCATGGACTCAACAACACTAACGGGGAAGAAATAACCGAAGAAGATATCCAACATGTTGAACAAGACCCCAATTTCCACAAATGTATCCACATGATACCTTTTCCCAAACATTGTGAATTCTCCAAGTATGACAAATACAATGGCAAAATCGATCTGATAGACCATGTGAGGGAATTTAGGACCATGAGTCTTGAATTTGCATATGAGGAAACATATTTGATGAGATTATTCCCAAGAAGCTTAGGTGGACATTGTCTTGAATGGTTCTCCAAACTCACCCCACCAATTAACACCTTTGAGGAATTAGTCAACAAGTTCATCACCCAATATTCATACAACATCCAACATGACATCACCATGAAAGATCTTTGTAACCTAAAACAAAAGAAGGGTGAATTGTTCCTTGTGTTCTTGCAAAAATGGAGAAGGTTATTTGCACGATATTCTTGTCTCGTACCTAAAAAGGAAAAGATAGAAATCTTTATTGACAACCTTAATGATAAGACGAGTTATAGATTGGAATTGCAATGTCCCCAAACCTTCAAAAAATTGATTGAAAACAGGATGAAAATCAAAGAGGCCTTAGTCAAGAGAAGAGTAATCAAAATATACAATGAAAACAACTCATCAAACTCCTCCAACAATTACAATAGTGGTGACAAACCCAAGTTTTGGCAATGCAACAAGAATGCTGGTAAAAATGATGCTTCAGCTGAAACACAAAATGCAAAACCTGTATTCAATTTGACAGTCGCTGCCACCAAAACCAATCACAACAGCAGCCCAAACAATAACTAATCTAAACCAGCTTCAACCTCATACAAAATACCATCATCAAATCGAAGAAGGTTCACACCTTTGGGAAAATCCTTAGAATCAACACTAAAAGAGCTTCTTGAAGCCAAGGTTATAATGTTAATGGAGGCACGAGATTATAACCCACAAGTTAAACCACCATGGTGGAATGAGACCCATTTCTGTGACTTTCATAGGAACAAAGGACATAAAATCAATGACTGCATATAGATGAAACATTTAGTGCAAGATTTGATTGATAACAAGATAATATTTGTAGAGGGACTTTAAACAAACAATGATCATGGAGTGTTTAAGAACCCTCTACCAAACTATGAAAAGGGGGAATACTCGTCAATGAGCACCAAAGGAAAGAATGTAAACTATGTCTACGATACTACTGTTCTTAACATTTATACTGTTGGTAATCCAATCAATGATAAACAAAGCATTATACTAGCTGATTCGAAAGTTTTCCTATCCCAAGCTATGGTGGGACATGTAACCACACCTCATTGCCTATCATTTACTAAAAATGATGATGCATCACTCACCCATCCGCATAATGCTCCACTTCATATTGAGGTTTTGATCCATAAATGTTTGGTCAAACGTGTTCTAATAGATGGAGGATTTGGTTTAAATATCTGCTCTTTAAATTTTATACATGCCTTGGGATATTCAGAAAATGTAATAGACTCCAGTAAAAAGATTACCATGAAGGGATATGATGCAGAAGAGCACTTATCTAAAGGATCGATTACTCTTCCAATCAAAATCGGCCCTGTGGTGAAAGATGTGGTTTTCCAAGTCCTTGATCTCCCCTCGACCTATAATATCCTCCTTGGAAGACTATGGATACATGAAATGGAAGTAATTTCCTCTACATACCATCAATGCTTGAAATTTTCTCACAATGGAGTCAAAATCACATACTAGGAGATTGTAATTCTTTCATGTCGGGTCATAATCAAAGTCCTAAAGCTGAAATCACCATCCCTAGCAATTGTAAAGAATCCTCCCCTCAAATAAATGTTGATCATGAAACCATCAAAACATCCACTCTAGTCACTATACTATCAAACCCCAAAGTCCAAATTCATGATATAGGATGTGGAGAATATTGTCTAGATAAGTTGCTAATAAATGACACTGCTACTGTTGTCGAGAAAGGTTAGACTTCCAACAATGATGTTGAGACTGCTACAGAAGAAATGAAGGATTGAAACCTTTTGGGATCCTAATGATACACCTACCCTTTCCATATCTGGTTGCACACAAGCTTTTGATACCTATGATAACCCCCTATTTGTCTAGGATATCTATGATAACCCACTTTTGACCATGATCCTACTGAGGATATCCAACCATCCTTCCATTACACTTTCCCTAGGCTAGGGTATGAATCTTCTAATGTTCCCTCTATCAAGTCATCTTGCCAAGTCACTAAGGACGTGCAAGCCTCCATTGATGAACAACAGTATCGAAAAGGATAGTATCAAAGACTCCATTGATGGCATCACCACTCCCACTTCATTCATCTCACCCACATCCATCCACCTTGTAGACATGGATAAACAAGTATCACCTAAAGAAAATATAAAGGAGGCAAATCAGGAATCAAAGGTAAAAATGTCTTTTTCAAAAGGAGATTCAAAATCAAAAGAAAGCTTGCCACAAAAGAAAAATCAAGAGAAGTCCCTTAGCCAAAATAAAAAGCTATTGGAAAAATGAAAAGAAAGAAAGGATCAAGCAAAGTCCCTTAGACAATACAAAAAGCTATTGGAACAATAAAAAAGAAAGAAATATCCAGACAAGTCCCCTAGCCAAAATAAAAAGTTACCGAACAAATCAAAAATCAAATTCAAAAATAAAAGTGAGAAAAAGTTGATCTCCAAACATGCCTCTCCCTCAAAACTCATTGGGGGTATCTATCAAAGAAAGAACTTGTTGAATCATGGTCTACATCCATGTCACTCATACCACATATTCCCTTCCACCCATCCATGTTCACATACCTGTCATATCATTACACTTCCATTGGTGATGTCTTTCAATGCATCTTTAATGACGACCCCTTCACATACTATAACTCATCGGTTGCCCAAGCTCCTTTTTGTCTGAAGCCTGACGGCCCATATAGCGTGCACATTAGGGATCCTATCATAACCTCTTTCATCTGTCACCTCTATCATCCGTCATATTTTCCACTCATGTTATTCATTTCAATCGGGTCCTTTCATCCAGCATGGTCATTCACACAAGATCGAGGCATCATCACAACAGTCTTTGGATTGGGAGCATATCAGTTGTCCACACTATAAGGGGATTTGTTTGATGAACCCCTGAATAGCCTGCATCTCAAGAAGTTCTACACTTGAATCATCTAGTGCATTGGGGAAAAGGTCCTGAAAAAATGGTTACCTTGATGAAAACCTGGAAAATAGGCGTCTTGGTAACAACAAAAAATAAAAAAATAAAAAAATAATAAAAATAAAAAAGAAGAGAAAAATATAAAAAAAGAAAAAAATCAAAAAGATCAAAAAATCATAAAATCTAAAAAGTGCAATAAAACACTAGTACAAAAACAATAATATATGACTAAATAAACTACTAAAACTTGCATATATATGACTAATTTTGGTCACGTGACCATTAGTAGTTTATTGCCGGTCATTTATAACGCGACCAAATTTATGACTAAACTAGTCATTTATCTAGTCATTGATTTAGTCATTGATTTGGTCATTGATTTGGTCATTGATTTGGTCATTTATTTAGTCATTTATTTAGTCATATATTTTAGTCATTAATTTTAGTCATGTGACTATTTTAGTGGTTTATTTGTAGTCATTTATAACACCACTAAACTATTTTAGTCATTTATTTAGTCATTGATTTGGTCATTGATTTAGTCGTTAATTTAGTCATTTATTTAGTCATGGTAGTGATTTGTTTAGTCATATATTTAGTCATTAATTTGATTGTTGTTAACTGGTCATCTATTTAATCATGGTAGTCATTTATTTAGTCATATATTTAGTCATTAATTTAGTCATATATTTAGTCATGTAAGTCATTACTTTAGTCATTACAAATCAAATCTAACTTAATTAATCCTCACAAATTAATGCATATAAACTTCAAGTATCATAGATATTCAAATGTTGAAGAAGCACCATGAAATGTAGACTAAAATTCTTGAACAAATATGATTGATCAAACACAAACATAGTATTTATGAGTGGAGAAAAAACCACTCTAAAAATTTACTTTATTAAACCTGATTGGCAAATCAAAATTTCATTGGTTACATTCAATGTCTCAGTGACACTGTACAACTTATTGATACTATATAAACAGAATACTCCTATTTTCATATACATATATTGTTTTCCCCTTCCTTAATTGCAGTCATTTTGGAAGGGCAGGGACCTCCTATAGGGGCTCGACCCATTTAATCCCCTTGCAAATCCATAACTTTCTCGCTGCTATTGGTTTCGGCTCCTCCAAACTCTTTCTCGCTAGTATTCACCTTTTACTTCTCCAATTTGGAGAAGCAACCTGAAAATAAGGTTTCAAAATTTGCACGTCAAAAACATATTTGGAAGTAGATTTTTATCAGATATTGTAGTTGCAAGTTCCACTAATTATAATAAAGATAAATAGTTTTACCTTTCTGCATCAACTAATGCAATTCTGATAACTTTTAGAGGATCGACAATGCTAGCCTTTATCATATCAACATACTCAACTGCAAGTTGCAACACAACATTAAACTTATTAATTAGACTCAACATCTAAGAAAGAAAAAAAAACTTCAAACATTATCAATTTAGTTTCCTCGTAGCTTTCCTCTAGCATATCTGGAACCTCTTTAGATGTTCCGTCCAACTCTCATCACTCCCATACAGGTAGAATTGTGTATGTCCATCAAACTATCATCTTTCCCATAGAGTTAGAGCTAAATTAATTTAGAAATATTTTCTTGTTGAGCAATCCAATTCCCCTAGCAAGCCTAACATATAGACAACCTCCCTTACATTCAAAAATTTACTCAAGGATGTCATTTTTAGTCTCAGAAATCAAAATAACCTTATTGTTCATTTGTCAAAACTACATAGTTAATAGAAAAAAAATTCAATGGAAAAAGCATGAGGAAAAATAATCTACCTCTCTATTATTAGGGGTGATCAAATACTACTTAAATCTACAATCAAAAACCCTCCTATGAGATACAACCAATCCTATCAAATTAAAAAACAAGAACTAAAACCTTCTTGGGAATCACAACAACAATACCTGAAATCAATCAATGGTCGAATGTAATTTTGTCCAAACATGTAGTAATCAAAAGGCTCATGTATTGCTCTATGATAATTAGAAAATGTGAAAGGATCCTGAAATAAAGGAAGAAACAGAAGAAATTATGCATTTGTTCAAATGAGTAAATATAGTGTAATGTGTTAATTGTTTTTTCTTTACATCATTTAGGAACTAAAGCATAAAAAATTAGATAGAGAGGATTTGAAGTAGCAAACCTCAAACTATAATAGAATCCGATCAAAAGTTGTTGCCATGTTTGAAAGGACTATTTCTTTTGCATTGGGATTCCCACTCTCAAAAACCTGACAAAGGCAATCTAGATACATGACCATCAGAAAGATACAAAATTATCACATTAAAGAGAGGAAACAACAAACACTCTGTTAAAATTCCATTCCTACCTCAAAATCTACTGCTTTGCAAGAAAGAAAATCATTTCAGGCAATTCCAAAGCAATAATTTCATAATTTTTTTATTAAACATCAATATAAAAGAACTTTGTTTTGTTGCTCTTATGTCAAGGTGCTGCGGGTGGATCAAGATGAAGGGAAGAGCTTTTTAATGAGCTCTTAAGCACTCCTTATTCTCAAGCATTATTTGAGAGAAATTTTAATCTCATTTAGATCACTGAAAGATGAAAATGGACAATCTTTTTAATGTCAATGTAATTGAGGTTGAACTTTACTTAACTACTTTGTTTTATGGGTTAGTTTGATTGATATAGCAGAAATGAGGTTAAAGTTTTCACTAGAGACAACACCTGCCCAGAGGCCTCATGGAGTGCTTGGTATTTGGAGTCCTTTAATTGACACTATTGGGAATATAGTAAAAATGTAGGTTAGTGCAACATCTCAATTCAACTTCCACATATGAATAATTCTGATCGAATTTATGGATCAATAGTTGTGATCTTAGATTGATTGTTTCAAGTCTTCATGTTAAATGGAAAGAAAACAAGTTAGCATTTGAAGTTATGTTCCTAATCATTGCAACTCTTTGCTTTGTTAGATTCATCTTAGGAAAGTTGTTCACAGACATGTGTTCATGAGAAAAAGTGTTGTCTTACCGTCAATTACCCATCGGATTTGGAGAGATTTGATACATAATCCCCTACATTTTCTTTTTGGAGTAGATTTACTTGGTATGACAAGCTCAAAATTGGCATATCTGAGTAAAGGACTTGCCAAACTTTCCACATATGGACAATTCCTTTAGTTGCATTTAAAATAGGTGAACATAAAAATTATATTTAAATTGAGGAAAAATCCACAGATTTGAGAAATATGAACATATTCATTGTCCTTATATGATATTTTTATGGATTTTTTGTAGGATTCTTCAAGGAAAATTATAGGAGTTGGTGATGGCATTTTACAAGGCACTAAGGCTTTAGCATAGGGTGTGGCATTTGGTTTCTTTGGAGTGTTAACTAAACCTTTGGAAAGTGCAAGAGAACATGGTGTTATTGGTTTTGTACATGGTCTTGGGAGAGCATTCTTGGGTATTATTGTTCAGCCTGTGAGTGGAATCTTGGACTTTGTTTCCTTGACTGTGCATGGTATTGGTGGAAGTTGTACATGTTTTCAGGTATTTGGAAACAAATCTATTAAAAATAGGATCAGGATCTCATGTGCCATCCAGAGTAGTGGAATTATTTAAGAATATAATGAAAGGGAAACATCTGGGCAGGTCATTTCCCTTTTCACTTTTTACTTGGGAATTTTTACTTTCCTGCAAATTATTGTATTTATATTTTATCTATTTATGAACAAGAATATCTGCAGAATATTTGTTAAGGTTTTGTAAATTGACCATTTGTAATAATTCTAAGGATACCAATATGATATAAACATTAATGACAATAACACCATGATTACTGATTTCAGAAATCTGGTTTGGTTCTTAGTGTTGACTTATGTAAGTATAGTCCAGTCCAAGTGTGTTTGGATGTAGATGCCAAATGTAGTTTTAGTCTAATTATTTGATTCACTATGATATATAAATGTATTTACAATAAGGATATCACACACACATATGTATGGCAATAAAAAAATAGCTTTTAAATACTAATAAACATAAGTGAGTGATCTTCAAATTATCTAGACATATTAATGGATGAATTGCACTAGTTTCTTATGTATTGTTGAGCACTATTAAAGAGAGAACATTGATTTGTATGTTGTTGACTTTGCAGATGGTGCTTTACCTTGCAGAAGAAAGGAGACATTTTGGATGTACAAATATTTCAATGGAACCTTCAAAATTTGCATGGTTAGATTTATACGAGGAACATTTAGACTGCATCATCTTTTGAAATATTGTCATGCCAGGTTAAGGCACTTATAAAAGTGTTTGTTCCTATGTTTTCAATGCCCATCATCAAATAAAATGCTTACAATACCATGTAAAATACTATGGAATGTTCCATGGGAAGAGTTTCTATCCTTGGAATTAGCAATGGGAAGCTACCAGAAGCCTGCTCATCTAATTTTTCATCTAAAAAGCTTTGAAAAGTCTAAATGCTTTGTTAGAGTTATAAAATCATTGGGAGAAAATGAAGAGGAATGGATAAGTCAAGCGACAATGATCTATTCTTTCATAGAGAACCTTTGGAAGAAAAATCAATCACTCAATAGACTCTCTGGTTTCCAGGTGAGGTCTATGTTCCATTTTATCTGAACCTGATATTCTATGAATCTCTTGTAATAATTAGGCATCCTTTTTTCTAAGGAAATAATAGGAGGGTGTAGTTGGGTAAAAAAAAACCTTTCCATTCTTTTTGGTGTTGGACATGCACACTGGATGGGCTATGAACTTGCACCAAAGCATAATGGTAGGGGAATTTTTGTCAGATGTTATAGTTGGATATGCTCTAGTAGACATATATGCAAGATGTGGAATCGTAGACAAAACACCTAAATTGTTTGATAGAATGCCTCAAAGAGATGTCATCTCATGGAATCACTCAAAATATTTGAATTAATAAAGCACTCTGGAACACATCCTAACATTCTATTTTCAATGGAGTCAAGGAGGTTATTTAAACTTTTACACCCTTCTATGTTCAAGTGCTGCAGCTGTGACAAGTTGCCAATGAATCAGGGAGGCTATTTAAATCTATACACCCTACCATGTTCAAGTGATGCAGCTGTGACAGGTTGCCAATGGAATCATGGAGCTTATTTAAACGTCCACACCCTTCTATGTTCAAGTGTTGCAGCTATGACGGGTTGCCAAACGAATCAGGGAGCTTATTTAAATGTCCACACCCTTTTATGTTCAAGTGTTCCAGCTGTAATAGGTTGCTAATGGAATCAAGGAGGTTATTTAATTAGGGAGCTTATTTAAATGTCCACACCCTTCTATGTTCAAGTGTTGTGTTGCAGCTGTGACAGGTTGCCAATGAAATCAAGGAGATTATTCAAATTGTGACAATATTTTATTTTTAAGTGTTGCAGTTGTGATAGATTGTCAACAGAATCAAGGAGGTTATTTAAACCTTTAAAATTTCCTATTATATTCAAGTGTTGCAGTTGTGAGAGGTTGAAAATGGAATTGGAGAGGTTATTTAAACCTCTGCAACTTTCTATTTTCAAGTGTTACAGATGTGATAGGTTGCCAATGGAATCAGGAAGGTTATTTAAACCTCTACAATCTTCTATGTTCAAGTGTTGCAGCTGTGACAGGTTGCCAATAGAATCAGGGGGGTTATTTAAACCTTTACACATTTCTATGTTCAAGTGCTACAGCTGTGACAGGTTGCCAATGGAATGAGGGAGGTTATTTAAATCTATACACCCTACCATGTTCAAGTGTTACAGTTGTGACAGGTTGCCAATGGAATCAGGAAGGTTATTTAAACGTTCACACCCTTCTATGTTCAAGGTTGCAGCTGTGACAGGTTGCCAATGGAATCAAGGAGAATAACTATTTAGTATTTATTGAATCAGTAATTTGATTCGTAGTCACTCAGCCTATAAACTAACAACATAGTATTATATACAAATGCAAGAAACACAATACTTGTTAAAATACCAACAAGGCCACAATTAACTTTTAAAAACTAATATGCACATAGAAAGGAAAAATTATTCTGTTAAAGTAATCTACAAAAATATTCATCTACATACCCTATCTGTAAGCTTGTCAAACAGTAAATCTGATGATGATGATGAGACACCATCCCTTTGTCTTCTTCATTAGCCATTTCAATATCAAGTAGCTGAAATCTCAAGACTGGATCTGGAACAAAGGGAAACAAAAGTTACTACACACTTCACATCAATTTTTATGTCTTACCAATTAACAAAAGTAAATCAAGAAAGGAATAATGATAGAATCAGATTATCTAAATTTAGAACCAAATACCATATGATGTTCTTGGGTAGTGGTCTGGCAGTAAATTGTCAGGAGATTACCACTGCTAGCCCAAGTCTGATTCTCAGGTACATTTTTGTGGTGAGAATTCCCAGGGTGATGCCATCCCAGGGCCTCAACCCTTCCCAGCTAAGAAAAATGGGTTCACCTTTAAAAATACAAGTACCAGATTACAAAGTTTAGACCTTCTAATTCAAAATTCAGTCTTGGATCTGAAAGTGACCAAAACACTTTCAAAAATAATGTTTCCTTTACAATCTACCCTACCTTTAAATTCAAAAGTCCTATTTCTTAACCTACAATATCTCAAAATATGCTTATATGTTTTTTTTCCTTTCAAGAGAAAAATGTTACACCAAAAAAAATTTCTTTCTTTCCAAATAGATCTGATTAGAAAATTGTGATCATAAAAGTAGTAATTCATCCTTTAAGAAAATAAACATCCCAGGTGGGAGAATATATCACATGGAAGAGGATATCTCTGATAATTATGCAACACAATTCCATTGCAATGCAAAGCTCAACTAACTAGCAATATTTATACTTCAAAAATGTCTAGACTAGTTCAAGAAAAGAAGAAAATTTCCAAACCAGTGAAATGCAAATAAAGTATAGAAATTTAGGCCCATATACTCATTTTTATTGCTGGATGAAGACATCTTTAATAATTATGCAACACATTACCTTTGTAGTGCAAAGCTTAACTACCTAGCAACAAAAATCCTTCAAAAGTGTCTAGAATTAGTTCAAAAAAAGAAGAAAAATGCCAAACCAGTCAATTGCAAATAAAGCATAGAGTTTAGTCCCATATGCTCATTTCATATCACAAAATGTTGCCTACCTCTCATCAACTACCTTAGATGCTGCAACCCTAAGCTGGCTTCGTAAAGACCAAGAATTGACATTGCCCTTAGCCATATCCCTAATGAGAAACTACTAGTCAAATTTTCAAATATCATACTCAACCGACTAGATCATACTACTGAAGAAATTATGCAAAATATCTAAGCACAATCCTTTCAAAAGTAGAAGCACATGTGAGCACAATCCTTCAAATATTCTCATTCTTGTAAAATCAATGTTAGTAAATTTCAATGAAAAACATATGGAAGCAGCCAAGACGAGAGACAAAGTGACCTAAGGAGACAGTATATGCAAAGCAACCAATCATGTGATGCCACATCGACGCTCAACTACACATGAATGGCATTTTATATATGCTCATAAATAAGTTTGTTACACAAAAGACATTCCTGAAGATTTTGCACAATTTGTGTCTATTTGTCAATGAAGCCCTAACGAATGAGTTATTTTGTTAAAATAAAGCGAACCAAATCCAATTTGTAAAAAAACCACAAAACAATTGTTTTAGATTCAGAAACCAATAAAAAAATTCATAGTGTAGCTTTTGGAATCACAAAACAATGTTTAGAAAAGGTAGTTGGAAGAAATATAGGTTCCTCAACATGCTTCCATTTTTTTGGTGTTGGACGAAAATAAATGCTTGGTATTTCAAAAGGGGTCATGGTGTGGTCATGTGATAGTTTAGTAAATTCTAGTTGTACAGAGAGTGTTAAAATTGTACATAATTGAATTATGCACATGGCGAATAAGTGCTTACAAGAGTTGTAGATATTCCAATAGGAATTGTAGATGTGTCAATATTAGTTATTCTACTATCAAGAAATTCTAGATAGGTGTCATATTAGATTTGAAATTTGTAGGGTGTTGATGAGCTTCATTTAATTTATATATTCTAATCGTCATTTATTTAATATATAGACTAGTTTTTTTCCCTTAAATAACATTTTCTTATCTATTTATTTTGTTGTTTAGTTTTATAATTTAATTGTGTTACAAGAGAAGGACTCGATGTGACTCCACATTAGAGTGCTAAGAATATGATAAAATCTTGAGCATTGATTCATGTAGAGAGGGCAGTGTATGTGGAGTGCCCAAGAATATGATAGCATCTTGAGCAAAGATTCCTATAGAGAGAGTAGTGTATGTTTGTTTTGAAAAAATGTATGTTTATTTTGTGAAAAGGAGAGAGCCCCTTCCATGATAAATAGAACGGTGTCATTTTCAATGCATGAGAAACTAGAAAATGATAGTTGAGTTTGTTGTTGAGTGACATATAATTTGTTGGTACGGAAGATATGGTGGAACAATGAAAGCACATTTGAAAAAGGTTGTCATAAGGAAATATAGGTTCCTCAACATGCCTCCATTTTTTTTGTGTTGGAAGATGAGAACTATATGATATTTCAAAAGGGGTAGCGGTGTGGTCATGTGACAATTTAGTGGATGCTAGTGTTAAAGAGAATGTGGAAGATATTTCAAGATTACTCAATCCTCTCTGCTAAATCAAAATTAATATCAATAACAAGTTCAAAATTACAGTCTCGTAAACTAATTTGGTCTTATAAAAGCTAACTAAATCAGATCATTTCACTCATTTCATTGTGCCTAGTCATCATCAAAGAGGCTTAACTAATGTGAAACTAACACACCAGAACTGTAGATTCAGTCTGACATCTCCCACTCAAGCAAGAAATAAAAAAATATTCAAAGCTAACCTCATAACACACATTTACCTGTACAGAACAGTAAAAACCCAATATTATTGATCACTCATGACGAGTAAAGGAGATGGTGTACCTAACACAACCAATCCAAACAACTTTCATTCTGAATGGTGAAACTTTTTAGAAGATATGACTCCAAGCTTTATGGCCATGTTTGCATCAAATCAACAGCAATCAGTGTCTCCATCAAAAAATGTTGAATGATGGTCATTGATTCAAAATACATTTCATGCCCCCCCCCAACTTTCTTAATAGCAGAGCCTATGGTCATTGATTCAAAATACATTTCATCTTATTGTTTGAATTTGAAATTTATGTCCACAAGATCATAGCAGAGCCTATGGTCTGGGATCACAAGTTCACATAAATATCTCTCTCTATATATGATTAGATCAAATCTATATCTCTCTCTCTCAATCCATCTATATATATTGGAGTAGATAATATATATATATGCAATTAACCAATCAGATTTTTGTCTGTCTCTATGATTAGATAAAATTTTGTTATGGAGTGAGCAACTTAGGAGTATCTCTTCTGTCAAATTCACTCTACTTTGGAATACACCACACCCAACACATAGCCAGCTCAGTAATGGCCTCTGATTTTCCTTAAAAAAAATTTGCTTTATTCGTAACCACTGATCTACAAATCAAACCCATCAACCAACAAGAACTAGAAGAATTTTGTTTCATACCAATAAATTAGATCAGGTAGGGAAAATGTACAGACCACTTACACCAGCCAGATTTTCTCATAGCCAGATAAACTCCCTTGTTTGATATGACCAAATATCACAGCTAAAGATTTTAGTTCATAGCATTCAGTTCAACAAAATTTCATTGTCTTATAAGAATTTATTATTATTCAAGCAGAATGTTTTCCTTAAAAGTTATTCAGCATTCAAGTTAAGTTTTTTTGCACTGAAGGCATTCGACTTATATTATGATGTCAATTGTTGTAGCAATCACGTCTAGGACATGAAAAACTTGTTTCAACTACACAGCTGAAGACAAAATTAAAGGCAATTCAATAATGAACATATTTTGGTAAAGCAATCAACAATGACACTAAAAATTGCAATGGGTATTTTTGTACCCATTAGATAGAGCATATCATGTAAATTGTTCATTCTCCGGCCTTTCTTATTTCTTTGTTCAAATTTCAATGCACAAACATGTTACAGTTGTCGAGCCACATGCTCTAAATATGTATCCAATGGTACACAATTAAACCTACATCCCCAAAACCAAAGAGTTTCACCCTACAATGGCAGTGCACATATATTTCATCCACAGTCCATCCTTGCTTTTTTGACTATTTCTTATTATTTAATAGGTTTCAAAGAAAATAAAAGTAGTGGGACCTTGCACCCTGATTCCTAGCAATTAATATGACCATTATGTCAGAATTCTTCTCCAACAGAAATGAGCATAATATTTTAATTCTTAAGCTCAAGTATTGAGAAGTGGAATATTGCAATGAAGCCTTTTTCGTTTCTAATATTTACATAAAAAAAAGCAATCCCCATGTATCTTCAATAAGCAGAGACAATAGTACTTAGCAGTTAGAACAGAAGTAACCACAATCATTTCAACATCAAATAGTATTTCTAAGCATGATTACAAGACTCAACTTGGAACTCGCAAGCTTTGCAAGACTTGGAATTCCAGCCAAATTTATAATGGAGGTGTCCCGAGCTGGATTTTAGGTGAACCCAAAAAGTCCATGGACTACAATCCTTGCAGCAGCTATATAAGTCACCCAAAAACTTGAATTTTATGCTTCTTTATTTTTGGGTTTTGACAGAGGAGAACATCATCACAAAAGATATTAGTTTCTAGTCTTGGGGACTAGGGCAAGGACAAATATTGACATGAAAATTAATTGAGGGGAAGGGGAAAGACAATTATTTAAACAATAATAAATTTTTAGTAGTGGATGAGCATATGATATCCTCCTTACCTGCAAGCAATTGCTGGAGAAATTTTCAAATGTTTTCGAGTGTATTTCAAATTTGTTAAGACAGTTTCATTCTTCCATCAAACCCTACGTACAAAAACCCAATTCCAGTAAACATTAAAGTCTCAAAATAGAAATCGTGCAAAAAATAGGAAGGGATGCCTCATGGAACCACTGTATGGAAATTTCCAACTCTAAAAAGAGAGTTGAATGCATTTACTGTGGAAAAGTTCTGAATGGTGACATAAATGGGGATGAATTATCACTGACAATATAATGGGTATTGATGCAACTATAGACCGTAATATCCCACTTGTTGTTGCCCATCAAATGAGCTCCAGTTTGGATCCCACTACAAGAAGTAGGTTAAAAAAGAAGGATAATATATTGGGGGACTTAGTGGAATCCAATGATGAGATCACTCCATACAACAACTTTGTTGCAAGCGCATTCATGTCATGTAATTCATCCTCATGGTCCTAGAAGTATCATCCCCACTTTTTGTAGATTTTTCATGCCTCTTGCCCACTCTCCTCTCCTAAGCATGTTTTGGTTTATCATTTCATTTTACAGCACCTTAGAAGGTTATCTTACCCAGTCAAATTTTGTGTAGTTGTTTTGGTTGCCCTAAGACTTTCTAAGGCTAATATGTGGTGCCACCATACAATTTATGAAGTTTGCTTACTGTTGGTTAAGGTCATATTTCTCAGAGTAATATCTATGCATCTGCTAAATTGCAAGGACTGTAAATATACATGATCACAGTTTAGTCTTTACATTTTGTTAGTCCACAAAGAACCATTTTCCAAAAGAAAGATGAATATCAAAAAATGAGATTTTCTATTTTTTCCTCACAATTTATTCATGTTCTACCACTAAGATCCATTTTTCAAAAGAAAGGTAAAAATTAAAAAATGGGTTTTCTATTTATTCCATCTTAGAAATATTTAGATGATATTTTGTAAGCAATGGGTTAAAGAATTATTACATTGGGTCCTTGTTTGCATGACTGCACAGACATTACAGGTATAGATTAGTAGCAACATATAATACATATTTGAAAAGAAGATGCCAAGCCCAGGATTCTGATTAGCTTCTTTTGTATAGAAAGTTAAATTATCAAAGAAATATACCATAGTTTTATAAATATACATCCATTTTTTTATTTATTCTGCATGATTCATCCCACCAAGGTTTTCCACTTCTATCTAGAGATCCCCATCCTTCAACTATCAGCCCATTTACATCTGTGAACTGTAGCCAATGATATAGGACTTGTTTGTTCTAGAGACTGTGTTCTCTTGGAGCTATAAGATTTCCTACCACCTGTCCAAGATGCATTTTCAATTTTAAGTTTGAATGAGAACACTAAGTCCAAAACAATTTCTCTTTTGATAATGGAGTTTAATTGAACATTAGTATCATTGTACTACCATCTCTAATCAGTCTAAGAAAGGCTCATGATTCGGTTGAACCTAGTTTCTAGGCCTAAATAAGCAAAGATCAATATGACGTTAATCTCAAAAAATAACATTACCTGCACCCTGAAATTTTGAGCTTTATAAGGCCCCTTGAAGGTAATAGGGTTGAGCAAGTATTCTCCTTTGGGTATATAAACTACAGATGGATTTCCAGAAATACATGTTGCATTCCATGCTCCAAGAAATGCTGCATTTGAGAATTCAAACAAATGAATCGTAAGATATACACTGAGAAACAAATGCTAGGCCTTAAGCACATCTTGCTGCAGAGGCAGAGATAGGTAGATATTGATGTTGAGTGAGATCCTTCGCAATGCATATGCCACTATTGTATTGAAGCTTGTGATTTTCAGAACAACATTCACATTAGCAATAAATCATAAGGAAAATGGATTTATAAAGCACACAAATGCTTGCATTAGCAATTTAGCACTAGGGGAGAGGACCCAATAGTTGAGCACCCTAACTTCACGCTTCTCAAAATTCTACATGGAAATTTCAAATCACTCCCAATTTTTTACAACAGCTTACTTGGCAAGTCCCTTGCTTGCAACTAAGGTTTCAAGGCCATGTCATCAAATATGATGCCACATCAACATGCTTTTTGTCGAAGTTTCCAAAAAGTCCACAAAAAAAGTGAGACCGATACTTCTACACTATATCATGTTTTATTGGTGCACTGATGTGGCATCACATGATTTGTTACTTTTTATATCTAAGAATATATTTCATTCAATTATGGGTAGTCATCATCAACACTAACAACTTTAAAGTCACAACTATTGGTCCAAAATTCTTAAAATCATTGGACATCAAACAACAAATGTTATAACAACTATTGGAACATGCTTAGATACTGGGTCCTCTCCCCTAAAAAGGAAGAAGATGCTAACACGTGAATAGGGGAACTTGCAATATGCATCTGGAAGCCTGCTTTCTGATTAGCAAATCTTTCATTACATGTAGTGCCTTATAAAAAAGAAAACTGTCAGCAATCTGGTATCCTACATATTTCACTAGGCCAATGCAATGTAAGCATATATATCTACTTATTACCTGGAGCAAAAGCTTAGACACATAATATCATGAACTTTGATCAGTTGGAATGCAACTTTTTCTAATTCTAGAGATAGTAAAATACACTGGATTACTTACTATTCCCCCTTTTTCTTTGGAAGAATTTGCCATCACCTCCTTTATTCTTGGATCCTTATGTTGGGAATTTGCAACCATTTATTTTATTCGTCAGATCCATTTTACACTAATGCCCCTGATTTTTACTAGCAGACTAAAGCAAAAATAGTAATAAAAAAATACCTTTTTTTTTCATTAGACATTTATATTAACAATAAAAAGTTATTTACTGGCAATTGCACCTTGGTGTGCAATGGGTACGCCGAAGAGGTATGGAAGGTTAATTATGAAAAAAATAGGTCCATTTTTGTATACATTTGTGTAATACACGAGATCTAATGGTAGATCATTTAGCAATTATGCATTCAGTTAGAAGGATTGAAAGACAACTGAAATAAAACCTTTGAACTAGGGAAATAATTAGGCTCTATTATCAATAGGCTAATGTTATGCTTGCAATAGGGAGAGAGGGAGAGATAGAAAGGAAGAAATTTGGATTTGGATTGAAACTGACAATTGCATTTGGATGTAAATTTCTAAAGCCCTTTCAACAAATCCATTTTGTGCATATCCTGCAATACTCTATAGTCCATGAGACCACATCTCTTTGAGGCATCTTGTCAATTGACAAAATTCCTCTATTCCAAAGTCCCCATTTTTGCACAGGAAAAGAATGTTTACTATATAATATTGTAATAACAAATATAATTATGTTATATATAATTTAATTTGTATTATAGATAGTATATATTATCTTTTGTATTATATTTAAATGTTTTTTTAATTTGTATGAAATAAAAACAATGATTTCTCAAGCATTCATTTAAAGCTATGATTCCAATTAATGGCGGTAAGTTGAAAGGAAGGATCTCAAAAGCTATTACCCAGTTTTACCTATGGACAATAGCGGGTGTCTTATATTTGAATAGTTTTACATCGGGGAATATGTTGAGCTTTGATGTCAATGTGTAAATTATGGTGAAATTTGCATACCTCTGCCAACTCCCACTGACTTTTGGGTCCATTTGAATGGAATGACTCAACATTATTCAATTTCTTTTTCTTATGTTTATTTATTTTCATTGACGGGGCATGAGAGAGAATCATGGGCTCGAACCCCGACCACCCCCTCATTCCATCATCTCAATAATAATTATGAAATCAATGAAAGAGTTGGAGTGAAGTTGTAGAGCTCAACTATGAGGTGGCCCTTGGTTCGAACTTGTGTCAACTTGTCTTCCACTGGGGAAGAGGAGAATTCCTATTGTCAATGAGAGGATACATATTATGAGGTGAGGCTGCAACTAATTTCAACTATGAACACCTCCATACATATATGCTTAATTCGAGGATTATAGTGGAACCAAATTGTCCAGTGGTGAGATATGTCAAGTGGATTATAAGCTTCTTATAAAACAGGGTTGTTTATATTACAGCCATTGCAAGTTATAAAATGTCCCAACAAAAAATAGTAGGAGGGCTCGTATTAAGCTAAAACTAATAGAAATGATTAGGGACTGTGATCATGCCACTACCTAAGATAAATATTTTATTTATTTTTCTAAAAAGAAAATGTGATTAAATTGAGAGAAAAACAAGTGAATGATATACAAGATATTGTTACCACAATCATGTGATAGTTGAAATTAGTGGTGAGAGTGTGGATAGAAATGTCGTCTCCAAAGACAGCAACACAAACCTATATGTTTTTATCGACAGACAAAAGACCCTCTTCCATGTATTACAGCGTGATAATATAGTACTCATCGTCACTATGGGGTGTGCATCTAGTCCAAGAGTGAAGAATGCCTTATGAATTCCAATTATTGTATTCAAGTGCTCTTACTTTAGTATTAAATATGAGAAAGAAAGTTTCAATAATTCGAATGAGTGATCTCATTAAATACATTTACAAAGTTCATTCTTTCATAAGAATATTGTGAAGATTAAGTAGCTTGTCAGGAAAATTATGGCACATACGAGCCCCATAATTTCTCTGTATTCCAATTCAAGTTTCCACCCATTATTTGACTTGTTATGGAAGAAAGTTGTGGTGGTTGAAGCCTAGGAGATTATGGCAGGTGGAATTGGATTGAAGGTTTTCTGCACTGTCATAGTCATTTTTTTTGTATATCCTGCACAACTTCTAAATTAAAATATAATGGTTGGTTATAAATGGATTCAAAGCGGAACTGGTGCATATTGATTCTCCACTCCTCTCTACACATAACATCACTTGGACACAACAACTGCACCCAGCAGTGGAATGAAGCAAGTAGAGGTTGCAGGGCTTCAATGCAAAGACCAAGGCAACACATTCCACCTCCAAAAGTATTTCCAGTTTCTTTGTATGACACATCACATCAATTGTTAAAAAAGAATTTTTTTAAAACTTGTCTACTTTATTAGCTACCTAAGGCAGATACACTAGACCATTACATAGTTGGCACCCTTCTTTAAATCATCTCACCAATTGTGCCCAATTCCCATTTTAATATTTAAGAAATCCATTTTTATGCTTTTCCCCATTGTTTAAATGATATTTGTGTCTAGTTTGTATGAAACGCTTTAGAATCTATAATACAAGAGTAGTACACACAGGCCTTCATTGTAACAAATACTGCCAAATTCTTGTAGAGCTAGATCTCTCCAAGACTATTTGTTTGAAGAAGTTTAGTTCAGGGTGGGTAAGCATTTGTGAAAATAACAATTGAACTATGAAGGAATTGGTTACTAGTGAAGATTGTGTTTTTCTACTAACAATATGCTTAAACTCCTATCCCTCTCTATCTATTTATATCTCCCTCTATCTATATTATCCATCTGTCTTCCTCTCACTCCTGTCAAATTTATGTCAAATTTTTTCTTAGCATAAACTAAGCATGCTTTATAAGAGGAATATGGTTGGGGCATTCGATATACAATTCATTTTCATTGTAAATACTCCTCTTCCCTCAACTAGTTTTTGGGTAACTTTCGGCTAAGTTGACACAAACAAGTAGTGGATCTTCTGTCAAATTTATTTGGGATTAGCACCTTGCCTCTATCATTGCAAGGCTTGCACCTGGCTTTATCTGTTGGGTATGCCTTACGCCATTTTCAATGTTGAAATTTACAGAATTTCAATATTTTATCATCTCTCCCTGGGTTTGAACTTGTGGCTTCACTTTCAAAACCCATCCACTTTTAACGCTTGAGCTCACTGCATTTGACATTCAGTAAAAAAAAATTTAATTTGATTATGACACCCCAAAACATTCTAACATCCATGTCAATAACTTAATGCGATTTTACCCATTGATGAATGTTTGAATCAGGAAAACAAAATATATCATCATGCACATAAAGTTTGAGAAAGATGAATTGGTTTTCCAAATATGACTATTTAAGATTATGAGGGTAGTGATCAATATAGACTGGGGTTGTAGTTAAGGACCTGCATTTGGTTATCCAACGATGATGCAAGTGGGAATTCTCATCCAAGGGAAAGGGGAAGGCGAAGTAGCCAAATTACTTTTAGAGCTGAAATGCAACTAATTAGGATGTTCTGGGTAATTGTTTCCCAATACAACGGGGGTTTTTGTGCAAAATTGTTTGTGATGAAGGAATGATTTTTGTAAGTGAAGATCCCAAAATTTAGGCAGCAAGTATACATCATGTGGCAGGAAAGTAATATAGATGTAATTAGTTTTCTTTTTTTTACATGTGACAGCACCAATGTTTCATTGACTGTATCCTATTGCAAGCCAAATCTGGAGTCTGAATGGAAATTTATTTTATTTTAGAAATCTACTTGGTAAATATGGAAAAATCTAAAATCTGTTGAGATGTTTTCTATGTTTGCTGAAATAGCTAACTAGTACTTTTGTTTCCTGCTCTTTGACTGGGACTGTAATCTAAACTAAACTCTCAAGATTTTGTGTTCTTTCCTCAAATGTTTAAGAATGAAATCCTAAAGGATCTGCAGTTCGTGGCAACAAAGGAAACCAACACAAAAATGGAAAATAACCCAAACAGAACTTTATTACAGTATGTATGGTACATAAGATTTTATTATTATGTTTAAATGTGTAGACTTCTGGTAAGAGATATTAAGGGCACGAGGATCATGCTGCATTGGAAAAAGGGAGATTTAAGAAAAGGAAAAGAAAATTTATAAGCCAAGCTTGTAAAGTAAAACACACACACATATATACATAAAAATAGCATTAATTTATTATTATAACTTTAAAAATTATATATATTTTAATATTATTCTTAAAAATCAAATCATTTTGAATGGGGCATATGATCTCTGTGGACCTTTTAGAGAGAGTTTGGGCCTATCAAGGATATATATCTACCCAGAGACTACTATACAGGGTAAGTTTATTTTCGATGCCTTTGATTTATTGTATTTTCCTATTTAGTTAGAGAATAAGACAGAAACCAAAGTAAAGTATTTGGTTTGGAAGCATACCTTATAGTTTAGTCTTCCATTCTCTCCTTCCTTAGCATCCCATTATCATTATATTCAATAAGAATTATTATTTGGAAGAAAGCTTTTAACTATTAAGAAAAATAGGAAAGAAATGAAATAATCATTGAGAGACAAACAATAATAAATTTTACAGAAAATGCATTTTTAAGACAGCTAAAGGAGATTCCAATTCTTACAAACTCGAGGGATGCCCAATATGATTCCATAGAGTTGCGATATAGCTCCATTGCCTCATAAGGAATTTTGTAGAATAGAATTTCCTGCACATGATTAGAAGACCATAAGTCACTTAAATACTCTGAACACACATTGCACAGCTTAAACGAAGGAATGAGATCCACAAACAACACTAGCTCAAATTTTCCATTGTGCCCTAATTTTAAACTATAGGGAAATTTAAACCCTCCAACGCAAATTCAGACATGAATTATACCAAAGCAAGAAAAAATAAGAAAGAGAAAACATCAAGTTTGAGGAAAAATAATGGTTTCACGTACCTGTGAAAACCCTAGGAGTGAAATAAGCTCAAATTTCAAGTGAATTTCCCCACGATATCCATGGCCAGTGATACGAGTGAGCAGATCGAAGAAAACAATTAGTGAATTTTCTCAAAAATATGAAAATTTTGAAGTGAATTCACAATGCTCCAAATCTGAGCTTTGATCTCCTTTCCGTCGCTTTGCGTCTGAAACTCCACACCTATGGTTTCCTTTGAGTTTGGATTAATTTCATTCCGAGAATACTTGGACAACAGATGTGGAAGCACAGAAAAGGAAAATGAGTTTGACAAAATCACAAATAGATATGATCTCATGGACTGCAATGGTTGCAAGATTTACACAAAATGGATTTGTTCAGAAGACTTGAGAAATTTCCAACCTAAAGTGATTGGTAGGTGCAAAGCCAGGTCCCAGCGAGGGAGGGAAAAGAAAAATGCATGTCTAATGATGGAGGGAAAATGAATGGGAGGGAAATGAAAATTTTATTTTAGAAAAAATAAAATTATTGTCTTAATGTAAGACAAAAAACATAGCAAACTATTGTAGTTTTGTGGGAAAACTAAAACTAGCAATCGCATGTTGGTGTGCAATGGGTATACCGAAGAGATGTGGATGGTCAATTAGGGAAAAATGTTCTATTGTTTACATATATTTATGCACTATGGTAGGCAATTTAGCAATTGATGTTGTTTGTACAACAAAGGTCTCCAATGAACAAGGATCCAGGAAATGATCTAGTCATTCATGTCTACTATATCAATTGGTCCACTTCCCATAAATGAAGAAGATAATCAAGTTCCATTAGCAATAGACTCATGTTATGTTTGCAATAGGGAGAGAGAGAGGAAGGGAGAGATAGGGATAAAAAGAGGGAGAGATAGAGGGGAGAAGAGAGAGAGGAGGGTTAAGGAGATGGAGATAGAGATGGAGGTGGAGAGAGAGAGGGAGAGATGGTGATATATTGAGATAGAGATAAAGGGAGAGAGGAAAATAGATATAGATATACAAGTCTTGGAAGAGGGAGAGGGAGAGGGAGAGAGAGGGAGACATGTCTAGAGATAGTGAGGGAGAGAGGAAGATAGAGGTACAAATAAAGATAGTGGGAGAGAGGAAGAAGGGGACAAATATATAGAGAGATAAAAATGTAGAGAGATAAGGAGATGGAGAGGGAGAGATATATATAGATGGAGAGATAGAGTGATAAATAGATAGAGATACAAGGAGATATAAGAGAGGGGGAGAGGGAGAGTTACAAAGTGATAAACAAATAAAGAGTAGAGAAAGACAAATAGAGATGGATAAAGGTAGAGAGAAATAGAGTGAGATGGAGAGGAGAGAAAAATAGGGAGAGATAGATATTCAAGAAGAGAAAGAGAGAGAGATATAGATATATGAGAAGATAAATGGAGAGAGAGGTAGAGATAGAGAGATACATAGGGATAGGGAAGGAGGGAGAGAGAAATAGATGGGGACAGATAGATAAAGGTGGGAGATAGAGGGAGCGAGGGAGAAAAAGTAAGACAGATAGGTAGAGAGAGAGGGGGGGTTGTGAGGGAGAGATATCTCAATATATAGAGTGGGAGAGGGAGAGGGAGAGATATATAGAGCATGATAGAGAAAGATAAAGAGGGACAAGGAGAGATAAAGAGATATAGAAAGATAAAGAGGGACAGGGAGAGATAAAGAGATAGAGGTAGAGAAAGATATAGATATAACGAGATAGAGAGAGGAGTGAGAGGGAGATCAAGAGAGAGAAATAGAGATAGATAAATAGAGTAGGAGATATGGAGTGAATAAGAGAGAGATAACATGGAATTCATTGTGCTGCATCACATGAAATTGTTATTATATGCTATATTTTATATATGTATTTAAAAAAAATAAAAAATTATGGTTATATTTATTATAATATATTATATCTTATATTAGAAATTTTTAAATATAGATAAAAAAATTATAATTAGTACAAAATGTATTTTTATATAAGACAAAATTGTTATTATATGCTATATTT
This sequence comes from Sequoia sempervirens, assembly GCA_007258455.2. Taxonomy (NCBI): domain Eukaryota; kingdom Viridiplantae; phylum Streptophyta; class Pinopsida; order Cupressales; family Cupressaceae; genus Sequoia; species Sequoia sempervirens. The sequence continues at coordinate 11,646 of VDFB02154727.1, read as the reverse complement.
TATATTTAATGTATTTTTTTAAAAATAATTTTATGGTTATATTTATTATAATATATTATATCTTATATTAGAAATTATTAAATATAAAAATATATATATAATTAGTACAAAATGTATTTTTATATGAGACAAATTAAATTATATACAATATATTTATATTTATTATTATATATATTATATATATATATATATATATATTTAAAGCTACACGCCCTCCATGGGATGGTGGGGAGACTGCACCTCGTGACCTTTAGCCGCCCCAAAAAATGTATTATTATTATTATATATTATATTCTTTAATAAAAATATTTAATGCAAATATAAGATTATTAAATTAATAATTAATAAATTATTACATTGTACAAATTAAATTAATATATAAATATAATACAATATGTAATTAATATATAATATATATTTTATATAATACAAATTAAATTATATTAGTCATTTATTTAGTCATTTAGTTGTGATTTTACCCAATGACCAAATTAGTCACTTATAAATGACCAAATTAGTCATTTATTTTCAAGATACTACTAGTGTTAGTCACATGATTAAAAGTTTTAGTCATGTGACTAAAAGTTTTAGTCATGTAGTCATTTATTTGCCAAATTCTACTAGTGAAAACAAGTACTAAAAACTTGGTAACAGGCGCTATTTGTGATAGGTCAAATTTTCCATCTATTTGAGCATGTCGACCATTCTCTTTCGCCATCCATTTTCCCATCCTTTGAAAGCTCCATGTACATATCTTGGCATCGCGGTCGTGTCTCACCCTGGATTCGGAGAAAAATCCTGAACTCACTGGGGGCAAACAAACTTTGGGCTTAAACCAACAGAGAAACAACAGTAAGAAAAACACAACAAAAACAATGATTAAAGTGCAACCCAACATTGAACATCGGTCACCATCAAAAATGCATCGAACGTCCATATCATATCAAAATCCAAAAATAGGTCAAAATTCAGTCAAAAAGTCAAAAACGGAGTCTTGTTGAACTACGTTGTCTCTAAGCTTGAACATAGGAAAGGTTAATCTTCGATCAACCCCCAAGACACACTAAGTCAAGTCCTTTAGCGGTCCCTTGTAATTAGTTGTCGTCTCTCGTCTGTTCATATCTTGGTCCTATAAATCAGTTGAGTCAGTCGAACTATGTGTTCTATGTGTATAACGTAGGAAAGGCTAATCTTTGATTAGCCCTTGAGGCCTCTAGGATAGGTCTTTAGGTTAGGTTCTTGGTCAAAATCTCAAAAAACACCTAAAAATTTGAAAATCGAAAAATCCCAAAAACATCAAAAAAATGAACATAAAATCAAATCAAAAGGATGATGCTCTTCTAAATCATGGGTTTATCACGTTAAACACAAATGTTCAATTGTTGTACTTTTATTTTTGTTATCATATCTCTGGAGCCCCTCGATCATGTATCGAACTAGAGGAGCCAGGAAGGAGTATGATTTTTCTTTGTCTGTTATCTGTGAGTTGATCATTATTACTATGCAAATTGTCATGGGACGTGCTCTACAATGTATCACTAATGACATTCTGAATTTGCACATGAAAACGGTTAACTCTTGTCTGTTTATGCAAGCAATACTCAGGTCATCTCAGTTTAATTATACTTAGATGCTTGTGTTAACTTGCACTATCAAACATCATGGAAGTAGTACTTAGGTCATCATGATCTAAATATACCGTTGATGCTTTTACTCACTTTCAACATTTTAAAGGCCTAATGATGATAAAGAGCACGATAAATCGGCTGTTACGAATCACAACTTTTGCATACGAGATTTGCATGGTTATAATAGATTGCATCCATGTTAGTTTACATCTGTATTTATGGCATTTCCAAAGCTGCAACAATGATGTTATCTCTTTCATTAAGGGATTGAGTACACTTGACATCACCAAAAAAACATCATTTTCACATAGTTACACATCACTTGCATTATCATCAATTAGAAAACATTCTCATTTAGCTGCATATCAGATGCATCATCATTTGCATACATTGGAAAACATTATCATATCATCATTACATCACCTCATCATTACAAAGCATCATAATCATCATGATCATCATCACATAAACATCAATAGAAATATGCATTATCATGTGTTCATTTCATACATCATTCATTCATCCATTGCATCATTTATTTGCATTAGAAAAGTATAAAAACATAAAATGCATCACATATCATTGGCATAATAAAATCCATCACATACATCATATAGGCATAATTCATAAAGCATCATAGAATCACAACACACCATTTGCATCATCATTTGCATCCACAACATATCATATCATCATCATATAGAAAATCACATAGCATCATAAAATAGAAATCAAATGCATCCATCATAATCATCATGATCATCATCACATATAAACATCATATCGACACATAGATCAATCATCACCATCACTGCATATCATATAACCTCAAAAATCATAATGTCAAGTACACAAGGATATCCAAACATGGAGAGGTACATCATAAATGTCTCAACTGAATCAGTGTATACATCAGGTCTTGGTACATTGTCAAGTCTCAATACATTAATCCATCCTATACTAGGGAATATCAATCAATTAGAGAAGTCAAACCACATCACCCAATCAAATCTGGATCTGCCTACACCAGATGCGAAATCATGTCCCACGTCTTTAGGAAGTGTTCCCTTGACTAAAGAATTCTAAAATCCTCCTATGATCATAACATATCGCAAATCAACAATCTTATCAATCAATTCAACCTCGCGTATCATGAGGTTCATCAATCAATTCAACCTCGCCTATCATGAGGTTCATCAATCAATGCACCTCGCCTATCATGAGGTTCATGTATCAATCCAACCTCGCCTATCATGAGGTTCATCAATCAATCAACCTCGCCTATCATGAGGTTCATAAATCAATGCACCTCGCCTATCATGAGGTAAATCAATCAATCCAACCTTTCCTATCATGAGGTCAATCATCAATCTATCATTGATCCTCGCCTATCATGAGGTTCATCAATCAAATCAACCTCACCTATCATGAGGTTCAATCAATCGAACCTCGCCTATCATAAGGTTTATCAAATCAATCAACTTATAATTGGTCCTCACCTATCATGAGATCAATTATCATCATCCTATCATTGCATCTCACCTATCATGAGATCAATGGACATCTAATCTATGAACATCATCAATCATCATCAACACAAAGGCTGAACGCGATCATCAAACATCAAACACAAGGAGGAAACATAAGGCATCAATTAATCAATCTAGTAGGCTCAATCTTCTTTTTTGGGAGATAAATCGTTTCTGGATCATAAAATTTTGAAATCATCATCAAATCATCGAAAAATCCTCAAATTCAAAACTTCACCAATTTATCTCCCGAGGGGGCATATATCCGTCAGTACCTGAAAAGCATTGTCTAGGGCATCAAAAACTTTTCTGAGCATCGCTATCAAATTTTTCTTTGAAGCAACGCGTAAACACATTACTTCAAAGAGGGGAAAAATGTATACACCTAAAATCGGTCATCACCTTTAATTAATTAAATACTAGCTATTTGATTAATATTTCAACTACGTATAAATAAATTCTCAATTTATTTATATTGTTCACCCTTCTCTAATTATCCAAATCTAAATCATCTTCTTCTAAATTAATTAAATAAACAAGGTTCCCTAAACTTGTTTTATTTAATTAATCTTCACTAAATCCAATTAGGAATTAGAGCACATTTCTACAACTTTTTGTACCACCTCACCAAGGTCACATGAAAATAAATAACTCTAATTTTTAATTAGAATTATCTTCAACTCATTTCAAAAAAGCACATGGCTCATTTCCTCCCACACTTCCACTAATTTTTGAGCACATGACTTATTCTTCCCACACTTCCACTAATTTTTGGAAGCACATGGTCTTCTCTTCTCACACTTGAATCTTCCATCCAAATGGCATGTTTCCCATTGGTCAAGAGATTCTCCATCCAAATGGCATGTTGTCTTTGGTCAAGGGGACAACATCTTGATTCTCTTCATCTTCACCATCCATTTTTCTTATTCGAATCTAGACCGTTGATTATTGCCACCTCACTATATGCTTGGAAAAGGCTATAAATACAACCCTTGGGCCTTGTATTTGAGATCCACATTTGAAGTAAAGTTATCATGCAGGTTTATCATTGGAGCTTGGAGCATTCTTGGAGTCTTATAGTTAGTTTTTACATCATTTTTTTCTTTGCATTTACATCTTAGCTTTAAATCTTGCATCATAGTTGCATTTTAGATTAGTTCATTTTAAGTTTTCATTTGAGTATATGTAGTATCATGCATAGAATCATATAGATCACTACCATAGTATCCACCTCCACTTGTTCATTTATCATCAACATCATCCTTCACTCATCATAGCCTTCATCATCATTGTTTGCATATAGTTTCATGTAGGCATTAGATTAGCTTGAATGTTGACTACTATTCTTGTTTCTTAAGTGTCATTCTAATAACCTTTGTGCACATAGAAATCTGAGGGCCAAAAAGGTTAAAAGAATCATTAAGAATAGAGGACAATGAGACATTCTTGAAATATTTAGTTTGTTGCAAATTAGAATAGTTTCTTTGCTTTGAATCTTTGAATATAAATCGTTTCATTAAGGTTTGTGTTGATACTAACTTTGCACATTTAACACACACACAATTATTAAATCAATAAAATATACTTCACCTTATATTTACGTAATGGCTTGTGAGAAAAAGGTTGAAGTGGTCACAATAGATAAGGTAAGCAAAAATAAAAATGAGCAATTAAAGAGAATTTTTTTCTTGAAAAAAAGGTGATCATATTCAAGGGGGGTATAGTCTTGTCAAAATTGATAGTTCTCCTGCATGTTTAAATGGTGGAAAAAGCTAAGTGTAATGGTGGCTGATTAGGACACAAGGTAATTGATGATAGGTGCAACATGTCAATAGTGGGTCATCGAAACAAGTTAGAAGGGGATCAACTGGGGCAAAGTATTCTAAGGAGGTTTGGAACCATATGACATATAAGCTATAAGTGGGAAAGAAGGAATTTGTTCAGTTTTGATTATATGGGAAAATCAGGTTTTGAAGGGGCCCGAAATCCTTTATAAAAAAAGACACAAAATGCTGCTAGAAAATATTTTCAAAAAGCCACCAAAAACAACCCAACAACCAAAAAACACAACAAAATGGGTGCTAAACAAAAGTATAACAAATCACAACTAACAACACCCAGCAGCCACAAAACAACAAAAAAATTGAAAAAGAAACCTACACCCAACAGGAAACAGAAAGAAACAAAGAAGAAGACCAGGCACTAATCCAAACTACTCAGGGTCTTGGCCACCTCAATCTACTAGTTCCTATGTCTTTCGGCCATATCCAACAACTCCTTCTCAGCATCAAAGGATCTCTTCCAATCAGTCGACCCTTTAACAACAAGTCCTTTGTCATCATCCTTAGTAGTTTTTTTACCTTTTCCCTTAGCTATGTGCTCTTTCTCCATAAGCTTAGAGAAATAAACCTGATCCTCCCTAAGCTCACTAATCTTTTTGAAAAGGACTTCTAAGGAGTCTATGTTGTTCTTCACATAGATATGGCAAGCCTACATTAGTTTTTTGATATCAGTATTCGTACCCAAAACCTTGGCTTCCAGAGCAGCCAACTTTTCCTCACACGGAGATTTGAAGTCATGATAGGGACCTTCAAGGTCCACTATTTTGTCAATAATAATGTCAGGAACCGAACCCTTGGGAACATTCTTCAGATTCTCCTTCAAACCTCTAATTTTAATATTAATCTTATTGAACTCCTACAGAGTCCACGTAGAAAACTTAAAGGTACCAGTGGCCCCAACCCTAGCCATATCCAACAAATCATACATGAAGGTAGTGTCATCATCAAGGTAAGAAAAATCCTTGGAAATAGGATTTAACTTCAAGGGATCATGTTTAGCTTTTTTCTTCTCCGCATCCTCCTCATTCAGACCCCTAATCTCCTTGTCCTGCTCCATCTTGGGCATGTCCTGCAAAGGGGAATCCTCAATGGCCACTGTTTTATCACCAGAATCCTTGGCATCACCAGACACATTGGGGTCCTTAGCTAGAACATCTAAGGCCTTGTTCATCAGGTTAGCAATATGCTTCAATAGCCTCCGCGACTTGTCCACTAAACCCATAGCAATGTCCTGTGTCCCCACCTCTGGGCCACCACCAACAACATCCTTACCAACAACCACCTCCATAGTTCTGGGAGAGGAATCATTTGACCCCACTTTTGTTTTCTCACTCTCAGAAAGGGAAAGCCGCTTAGTAGCCTTGTTACTCTTAGAACCACCCACCTTCCTCTTCTTTGAAGAAATAGCCACAACCGTCGGAGATAAGTCCTCCTCCTCTTCATTCCATTCCTCCTCATCCGAAGTGGGCTCAGAACCAAATGACACATCACTTAAAGTATTCTCCTTGCCCTTGATGGTACGAGCCAGGGTAAGAGACTTAAAATGCTCCATAATCAATAAAATAAGCCCTTCATGGAGGACGAGATCCCTCCTATTCTTCAGATGGGCATAAAGAGAGACCTCTAAAGATGAAAGTAGAAAGAAAGGAAATGAAATGAACAAACCATGTCTAAAATGGTTGAGGAGAGTAAAATGGTAACCGAGAATAGCCGTAAACCTCCCCTCCAGAGTCACATAACGCATAAGCACCTCAACAACGCTCACCCAAATTTTATTGAGGTTTTTTCTCTCATAGCCCCAGGTCTCCAATTTAACTAATTTCTTTTGCTCATCATCTTTAAAAAACTAGGCCATCACCTCCTCATTACTCTTTTTATCCTTAAAAGAACTTACGACCAACCATCAGCATCCTAGTAACAAAAGCAATTAAATCCTCATTTACCTCCACTTCCAAACCATCAACCTTGAGCTTACGATTGTGCCAGAAAGAAACAAATTATGCCGAGGCATTGGGGTCATGCCCATGTAGCCTCTCCAAGAATGGAGTAAAATCACCATGGCGCCGAATATTCCAGAGCTTCTTGTTTCTTCGAATGTCCCCACAGGAATGCAGTTCGATTCTACTCCTGTCACCACCCATGGCTAGCAACACCAGAAACACCAAACCCTTGCGAATAACACTCAGATGAAGACCAAAGAGTTAAAAATCACCCACAAAGCATGTGAAACAGAGGAAGGTACTAGACCATCAATGTCACATCAACTCAACCCACACCATCATTCCTCAATAAACTCCTAGCTTTCTTGGGAAGGATCGATCCCTCCTCCCATGAACGAAAATCATTTAACATGACAGCCTCGTTGGCAAAAAAATCTGCCAACGAGTTTCCTTCTCGGTAAATGTGAGAGATACGAGTCTCCTTAGAAGATTGTAACATGATTATTGTATCCTTAATGAGCTGATCAACATCCCAACTCGGAGGATGGGTGCCACCCAGATAATTTATTATGTTCAAAGATTTTCCTTCAACCCATAATTTGGAGTAGCCCTTACTGATTGCAAATCTAACACTTATGAACGCAGCCTCCGCCTCCGCACAATGATAAGGAATTTGTTTAGTTGCTATTAAGTTGAGTTGACAATTGGGGAGCCAATTCACACCCCTAATCTGGTTTTTTAAATGCCTCCCATCCCAATCAAATGGGGCCTACCTAGTGATGTTATAATGTTGCTTATTCTAACATGTTTTCTTGTAGGTAGAGGCGGATCATCATTACTTGAAATGAGCTTAGATTAAATATACTTCATATATCCATGCTTTGATTTCACACGAGTTGAGGTGATGGTGGTTTGCACCAAAATTAATGGCATGTAGGGACGTGACCACTACATTAAAAAAATTAAACACCTATCGCACGACCATTTGCTATCTCTGATGGCTTCCAACTCAAGTAGCTTTCAATATCATTTTGATAGGAATTTCTAGAGTATTCTTCATTTGCTCTAGTGAATTTGGTGAAGCGTAGTGAACTATGGGTTTAAATTTTTCATCTTAGATCGAAGTGTAGAGCAGGGAAAGGTGGCGTCATGGATTACAAACCCTGAATTTTTTGTGTTCCCATGAAGGTGAAGGCCTAGGAAAGAGTGTTCGAAGGATACCTATCACATGAATAACTGGAGATAATCTTCAACCTAGATTACTCAAGAGATGAGGATTGTATGCGTACAGTGTTGGGGATAGAGATTACTAGTCCACTGATGAGAAGAGCATTGTTTCCTTCTCAAGTTCTCTCTATTTTCCTCTCAAATTTATTTGACTTGCTTTAGTCACTTGGTGATTTGGTAGAAATTGCTGAAAATTTTGTGAAGGATGAGTTCTTGGTTGGCAATGCCCTCTTAAGGGGGGTTTAAGAGTATGACATCCATAAAGGGAAGGGATTGATAGGAGGGCTCTTCCTAGGAAATACCTTAAGCAACACTAAGGGTTTGCAAAAATTTACAATGCCATTAAGTGGGCATTTGAGCATAAGTGTGACTGAATTCTCCTGAGGGCCATGCGCTAGAACTCAAACTATCTTTGCACAAGCATGGATGCGAATATAAGATAAATATTATGTGGTGGCACTTCTTTGGGCACACACATACCACCCGTCATTGAATGGTTTTCAAGGGAATTCGGTTCCCTTGGCAATTCCAGTGATGAATGCTTCCACAACGCAAGCAAATACAGAGGTGGCAGAGGATGGTGAAGCAATAGAAGGTCAAGGATAGAATTCCATTGATCTTGAGCGTATGGAGGAATAACACTAGCACCAAGTTTGTAAATATTTTTGAATTTTTTTCATATAGTTAGCATGTATGAAGGCTTTTTCCTTAAATCATATCGGGAAGTACAGTATTTTTGACAAGGTCATGGAAAGACCAAGTACTAAAAAGTAAATCCAACTAGTCTATGCATATACACTCCCTGCAATGTAATGTATTATTAGTAGAGGTAGTCAGAAAGCTTTAGTTTCCCTTTTGGATTTGATGAATGGTCAGTCCTTTTGATGGCAACAACGTCATGTAATTTCTACTTTAATATAATATAATATATACAGGCTTTATGCCTTTTATCGAAAAAAAATATACTTCACCTAGTTGACTACCTAGTCTAATTATTTCACTCAAACATACTCCTAGTCCCACTCACCAATCTAATCCACTTCAATCACCATGTAATTAATTAAAGATTTCATGCAAATAGTCAACTCCCTCTAATTATGTCACGCACTTAGTTAACTAGTTCATTAAGGTAATTAACTCATCAATCAAATCTTGGCATGCCCATAATTTAACATACATTTACAACCACAACTTACTCAACCAATCCCAAGGATTCCCTATGAGAATAACAATTGGGGGGAGTGGGAATTCACTCATATGGAAGATTCAATAATATGTACCACATTATAAACTTCTTCCATATACAACATAACTCATAAGTTCTCCCAATACAAATTCTCTCCATAAAACTCCCAAACATCCATTGTCAATCTCAATATCCACAATAAATAGGTACTCTTACCCTAAACATTCCTAATGAGAGCCTCACCCACTCTACCCCCTCACATGGGGACCCTCTATCATTTGAGAGGGTCTACCCCAAGACTTTTCCCCCCAAAATATAACACAATAAACCATTTACTACACAAATAACATAACATTTTTCTAAAAGTGTCATGTATCACAATATTTACCACATAACTCATAAATGCCACAAGTTTAACTAGACACCACTTCAAATACATTAAAAAAATTCACAAAACATAATGAAATCAATATATACAACACTTTCACATACACACAAAAATCTATAAAAATAAAAGCTTTTAAAAAAGGTTAGGCCCTACCTTGCCAAAGATTTTATAAATAAATTTGAGGTAGTTCCTTGATGAAAACCTCCTCCAAGTTCTTTCAACTTTCCTATCAAACCTTATACCCAACTCTCTCACAATTTATTAACACTCAGATAATGATTACAAAAATGAAGTCAAGAAGTTCTTGCTCAAAATGGGATGAATGAATAAATAAAAGAACAAGACTCTTCATCTTTGGATCTGGAGATGAAAAGTGCCATCTCCACATTAGATTCTAAAAAACCCTAGAGTTTCAAATCTTAATACACTTAGCTCCTTTGAGAACCTCCACATTTTTCCACTTGGAAGATTCTCTTACAAGGAAAACCTCCATATATACTCACCATGTATACTCACCCTTGGTGAGTCATGGAGGATATTATTCTCTGTCAACCACCCAAAAGAAAACTTCAAGGATGAGATGAGGTGGTGACACCTCTCTCAACCTCTCCCCAACCATTTTCCAATTTCGTCACCACTTGAAAATGGTGATTGTAGAAGGCTATAAAATGATTGAAATAAATATCTACACTCTAAAATACTCCTTACCCATAGTCCTAACACTTAGAGTCTAAAAATTAATAAAAATAATAAAAATTAGTCAATTACAACCCATTTAAACCTACTAAGAAAAAGACTACCACAAAAATCTATTACAAACAAGTAAATACACCTTCTATACAAGATTCCTAAATACAACAATATAACATTAATTTAATATTAAATTTTACATTAAATTCACATCACTCAAGAACACATTCACATTATAACAAAGTGCACATTACACATGACCTTAGTCTCTCCATATGGACTAAGGTTGACTTAACTAGTTGAACACAATCAGTTTTACCATGTGATCACAATTCACAATTCCCATTGGCACTAGACATGCACAATCCAACATAATTTTTAGTTCATCATATATAATAATCATTGTTGAAGCATCAAAAAATTAATATATTCAAATTATATATATTTAATTACAAATTTCTAATCAAGCATTCTAATGTATTCACAATTTGCATATATTTCATTTATCAACTGAGTCACATTTGCTAATGAATAATTCATGAATTTTGCAACATACTAAATCTAATAACAATCATCTAATCATAAACAAATCAACATCTATGAATCACAAAAAATAAGTCATCTAATATTATCTGATTGGACATAGGGGAAACATCATCCAAAATCAAAATAACTATTTCCATGTGACATCCACTAAATTCACTATCAAAATTAATAACCTATTGAAGACCGGGAATCAAATTATAAGCAAGAATCATGAATAGAAACCACAAAACCATTAGATTCAAGTGAAAGATCCTAATCTAACAATGAAGAATAAAATGACATAAGAAATAAAAAAAATGCAAATAAAACAACTATACCTTCTTGCACCACCCTTGAATCACCTTCATTACTCTTCTCCATCTCACTTTATGAGTTGATATTGTAATGTTTCTCTCAAATTTGTGTGCACCAATATTGCTATGTTCATTATGATAATGATGGTAGGATTTCAAAGATTATGGTTGAATTGAAAAGAGATGAAGACTGAATTTATAAGTGAGGTTGGCATGATCAACGAATGAGATTTGATAGATGATCGACATATGAGATCAAATGAGACAATTTGCATGGGAAAGTTGCTCATTTTTTAAAATGGAAAAATGGAAGAGATAAGTGGAGAGGGAAATGGAATAAATGGAGAGAAAAATAGAAATTAATAAGAGTTAAGTGGA